>JAODAL010036955.1:0-41013 GCA_025379985.1 Phyllomedusa bahiana
AGGCGGGGTGCGCAAAAGTCAAAAAACACGTAATGTTATTTTTGATATAATAAACTGTATTTTTGCACCTTTCAATTCACCTGTGGTGAATTATAAAATTTGGGTGTTTTAAGATTTACGTAGATGCGGGTCTCAATGAACATGCTGGGTGCGCAAAAGTCAAAAAACACGTAACTGTGATGTTTTCGTACGATACACGGATTTTTGGCAACAAACAACCTGGGGCTGCTACAAGATTGCTGGTTTGTAATTTAAGTGCAAAGGTGGATTATATCAAAAAGTCCCCAGGTTAATGGGTAAAATTGAACACCTATCAATGAATAACTGATAATAAAAGTGGAGTTTTGCAGCTAACAAAGAGACCTCGTTACTAGAAATTATGTTTATCCAATATAAGTTCAGGCTGCCCAATATCCAGGAAATATTTCAATAGCAAATGTTAATAATAAAGATTTTCCACTACAATGCCCTACACTAAGTCTTGGTGAACTTTATCCAGTGTTCTTTTAGATAGAGCTTGTCTGTGTTCGCCCGCGGGCCCCCCCCCCCCCGCGCCCACCCCCGTGAATTTCCCAGTGGTAGGTTCTGCTTTAAAAATTCTCTAGCTAACTACATAAAATGTTCAAACCCCTAATCTAACTAAATTGGAAGGATCACAGCTAATAGTAGAGGTTTCTCTGTGCAGAAATAGACTAATTTCGCTGAGCTGTTTGGCCACAGGCAGAACGCAGGTCCTATCCCTATGAGACGCTGAGAGACACTGAGGCTGAAACAGGAAACGCTGTTCAATGTAAAACGAGGGTCATGTGATTTTCCAGCCAATCGCAACATACACATCCCAGTCATGACGTGGCACAACACATCTCACGCTGCTCCTATACTGTAATCTGATTTGGGGCCGCCAAAATTACAGGAAGCGCCGAAAAAGGCGCGATCTTAATAGATGATGCACAGATTTTACCTTAATTATCGCATGATCTGAAATTTCGATCACCAAAAAAACCTTGCCGATTTAAACTTTGGCGATAAAAATCGTCAACACAACTCATGACAAATTGTGCTTTAAGATAGAAGGAAATTTTGGTCCAAAAAGTCCTTTATTATTTTGTGAAAAATATCAAAGTATTGTAAAAAATTTGAAAATTTACCATTTTCAAACTTCAAAAATTTCTGCGTGTAAGACAGATAGTTATTCCACTCAAAATAGCTTATAACCAGCATCTACCATATGTCTACTGTAGGTTGGCATCTTTTTTTTAAATGTCTTTTTTTATTTATGATATTAGGGGGCTTAGAAATTTAGTAGTAATTTTCACATTTTCAAGAAAATGTGCAATATACATTTTTTTTTTTAGGGACCAGTCAGTTCTAACGTGATTTTGATTGGCATGTATGTTAGATACCCCCATAAATGACCTCATCTAAGAAACTACACCCCTTAAAGTATTCAAAACAGCATTTAGGAAGTTTATTAGCCCATTAGGTGTTTCACAGGAATTAAAGCAAAGTGGAGGTGAAATTTTTAATTTCACTTTTTTTTGCAGATTTTCAATTTACTGTAGATGTGATCAGGGAAATGCTACTTAATATTGATTACTCAGATTCTGCTGTTTTCAGAGATATCCCATATGTGGCCCTAGTGTGCTATTTGGCTCAACCACAAGCCCCAGAATAGGAGGTGCACCTACCGGACTCTGGGGTCTCATTTTCAGTACAATTTTATTTAGGCACCATTTCAGGTTTGCGGACACCCTACGGGTTTAAAACGTAATAAACACCCCTAAAAAGACCCCATATTTGAGACTACACCCCTTAAGGAATATATCCAGAGGTGTAGTGAGTATATTAACCCCCCTACAGGTGTTTCACAACATTTTTTAGCGTTAGGCTGGGAAAATGAATTTTTTTCCCAACAATCTGCAATTTTAGCTGAAAATGTTTAATTTTTAGAAGGAATCCTGTAAAAAAAAAACATCCCAAATTTTGTTAAGCAATTTCTTCCAAGTTCGGCAATACCTTACATGTGGGGGTAAACTGCTGTTTGGGCGCATGGCAGGGCGTACAAGGGAGGGAGTGCTATTTTGCTTTTGGAACGCAGATTTTGGTGGGGTCGTGTCGCATTTGCAAAGCCCCCAAAGTACCAGAAAAAGTGAAACCTTCCAGAAGTCACCCCATTTTGGATTCAGCACTCCTCATGGATCTCATCTAGGGGTGTACTGTGCATTTTAGGTGTATAGGTGGTCCATAGTATTTTTTAGTATTGGGCTATGAAAATGGGGGGAAAAAACGCAGTTCCGCCATTGTTTTTTGGGCTTCATTTTTACAGTGTTCGCCGTGCGGGATAAGTGACAGGAAAACTTTACTGTGAGGGTCAGTACAATTGCAATTATATAAATTTTTTATAGTTTTTTTTGTTTTATTAATTTTACACAATAGGCCTATAAGAAATTGCATTTTTATGTTGTCCTATTCGGACAGCCATAACTTTTTTGTTTTTCTGTGCACGGAGCTGCTTATGGGCTTTTTTTTTGCGGGATGAGTTGATGTTTTTATTAGTACCATTATGGGGTGCATATGACACTTTGATCACTTTTTATTAAGGTTTTTGTGAGGCATTTTGAACAAAATACAGCATTCCTGGTAGTGTTTTTTTATTTTTATTTTTTACAGTGGTCACCGTGCGGTTCTAGTTTTACTCAGCAGGTCGATACGATTACAGCGATACCCAATTTGTATTTTTTTTATAGGTTTTACTGCTTTTACACAATAAAAACACTTTTATTCAAAAAGGAAAACACGTTTTTGCATCGCCATAGTCTGAGAGCCATAACTTTTTTATTTTTCGGTTTATGGAGCTGTGCTGTTTTTTGTGGGATGAGTTGATGTTTTTATTGGTATCACTTTTTGCGGGACAAATCTTTTTTATCAGTTTTAGATCCATTTTTTAGAAGGAAGGGTGAAGAAAAAACTGCAATCCTAGTAGTGGTCTTTATTTTTATTTTTAACAGTGCTCATCGCACAGTATCCGTGACAAATTAGATTTACTCTCTGGGTCAATACGATTATGGCGATACCCTATTTATATAGTTTTTTTATTTTGAAGCACTTAAAAAAAAAAAGATTTATAAATAAAGCTTCAGTCTTTGTGGTATTTTGTAACCAGACGGGACAAAAAAAAATTTAAGTAATTTATGTAAATTAGGAATTGAGGTTTGTGGCGATGCCAAGGTTAGCAGAATATTGTCAGCAAAGAGAGACAACTTGAATTCTCTGTCTCAGATAGTAATTCCCTGAATATTTTGGTCAAAGTGGACAGCAGAAAAAAACTTTACCTACTGTGAAACATGGAGACAGCTTGGTTATGTTTTGAGGTTACTTTGCTGTATTTGGCACATAATGTCTTGAATCTGTGCAGGGTTCAATGAAATCTCAAGCTTGGTCTAAGAGAGCAAAACATTGCAGTATTTTAAGTGGCATTCTATGAGCCCTAATCGAAATCCTATTGAACATCGGTGGAAGAAGCTGAAACATGCAATTTGGAGAAGGCACATTTCAAACCCAAGACAGATGGAGCAGTTTGCTCATGAGGAGTGGGCCGAAATATCTGTGGACAGGTGCTAAATTCTCATTGACAGTTACAAAAATTGTTTGTTTACAGTGATTGCCTCAAAAGGTTGTGTAACAAAATTAAGTTATGGGTATTATATTTTTTGTCCACACCCGTTTCATTGATTTGTTTTTTAAAATTTTCCAGTTGAACCACAATTCAAAAGCATATTTCTAATTTTCATTCCTTGATTTTCAGTAAATTTAAATGTATTATTACTTTTGTCAGTTTCAGTAACTATTATACTCCTATGTGAGTAATATGTGTTTGGCCCTTGAAAAGGTTCTGGTCTCTTTCTAGCCTTAGCCAGGGGTCTGTATGGAATGTTAATAGTTAAGTACCTGGGGCAATCCCTGGCTGGGTTGGGAAATTTAAACCTTTATATTTCCTCTGTCTTTGCCTGTGATTGCTTCCTGTATGCTGGCTCTTGTCCTTGTGCATTTGCTGTTCTGTTGGATTTCCTCTGGCTCTGGGCTACAGTTTGTATATGTTGGTTATTCTTCTGCCTACTGACTTGGTACTGTGTGATCTTCTGGTTTGACCCTATCTTTCTCTTGTGTCTATGCCCTTTTGTTTTCAGTCTGTTTGCCCTCCATTTAGCTAGGGTTTGGTCAGGATAAGGTTCCTGCGTGGAGTCGCCTTTTTTGGGAGCAGTTGCTCTGCTTACGCAGGGTAAGCCAGTGAATGATTAGGTCAGTCCTGACAGAATCAAAGGCCCATTTTTCTTCCCAAATAACCAACAGCCTCCTGATCAATGGAACCTTGCCTTAATAGGCACTGATGGACCAGACGCATGGTTTGATGCAGGTGGTTCAACACCTAGCAGAGAGAGTTCAACTGCAGGAAACTACATCCTCCCAGAATTCAGTTTCTATGTACCTGTGGAGCCTAAGCTAAACCTGCTGGACCATTTTTCTGGTGACCACGGTACCTTTTTTACTTTCCGAGAAAGCTACAGGCTGTATTTTCGGGTTAGGTCTCACTCTTCTGGAACTGAGGTAGGAGCAGGGACATTTCTGTCACAGGGAATTGACTAACCTACATTGATGTGCCTTTTTCTCTCATACAGATTACCGTACAGAGAGAAATTAGGACATTGGGAATCGGGAACTTCATGCTATCAAGTGGTTATTTGAAGGATGACGTCACAGATTACTTTGTTAACTGACTATAAGAACCTGACTTATCTCAAATACGATAGGAGACTGAATCCCAGACAGGCTAGATGGGCCTTGTTTTTTCCAGGTCTGATTTTATTGTTACTTACAGATCTGGCTCCAAAAACGTTAATGCACATTGTCCCGTAGCTTCTGCACCACTCAGTATTCTGAATTACCAGCCAAACCTATTCTTGCTAGGGGAGTTGTGGTCTCAGCTATGTCTCCTGACCTTGCCAGTGACATTAGACAGTTTCAGCATTTGGCTCCTCCGTCTAATCCCAATGGGAAGTTATTTGTACTGCCACAGTTTAGATTTTGGCTGTGCGATGAGTTGCACAATTCAGTTCTTCGTGGTCAACCAGCAATAGTGGGAACTAAAAAACTTATTTTTCACTCCTACTGGTGGCCATCCATGTTCCGTGATGTTACTGCCTACGTTTCCGGCTGCGAGACGTGCTCAGGTAAGGTTTCTCGCGCCTGACCTAAGGGGGAACTTCATCCTTTGCCCCCTTCCCCCCAAAAGGGCCCCTTGGGCCAATTTTTCCCATGGAATTCCCTTTCGGAAAGGCACCCCTCGGTGAAATACAACATTTTGAGTTTGTCATCGTTTCCCGAAAAAGTGTTTATTTTGTGCCATTTTCTCAGCTTCCTAGTTCAAAAAAATTCAAAATCTTTTTTTAACCCTGTAGTTTTCCTTTGTGGGATTCTGGAAAACATTGTTTCTGACAGGGGTGTACAGTTCATGGCTAAATTCTGGAGAGCCTTCTGTATCAAACTCATAATTCAATTATCCTTTTCCTTGGTGTTCCATCCCGAGTCTAATGGTCTAAAAGAGTTTTAATCCTACTCTCGAGCAGTATGCTATTGAATGCACCATGTTTTGCTGATTAAACAGGGTGGGTGGTAGCCCTACCCCTTTTTTCTATTAAATTTGTAAACGTCACAAAGTTTCAAAAAAAATTCGTTATTCTTTTTTTAAAATTTTGTTTTTCATCCCACTTTGGTTTTTCTTCCTTTCCCCCCCATTTTGCTTAAACTAACCCGAAAAACTAAGAAACTGTGCCCCAGTCTTTGGGCAAGGTTCATTTGACCCCGAAAGAAAACCCAGTTAATTTTAAAAAAGGGGGGAAAATTTCAGATAAAACAGGCCCCCCCTTTTCGATGGGGGTTTAAATTTGACCCCCTACTTTTTTGGGAAACGATTAAAAATTTTGACCCAAAATTGGGAAAAACTTTCACGGTATTTTCGTTGATCGGATTTTTTAGATCCGCGATAATTTTGGTTAAAATTTTGTGATAATTTTTATTAATATGCACCAAAATTTTTGCCACTTTTAAATTTAATTTTGGGGGCCAGCAAATCAGGGTTCAGGAAAGAGCAGGGGGGGGGGGGTGAGTTGTGCGATTATGACTGGGGTGTGTAAGGTTTCGATTGGCGGGAAAAATTTACATGACCTCGTTTTTACATAGAAAAACCCCTTTTTTTTATATTTTGTTTTTTTTTTTTCTTTTTTTTTTTTATTTTTTTTTTTTTTTCCCCATTTTTTTTTTTTTTTTTTTTTTTTTTTTTTTTTTTTTTTTTTTTTTTTTTTTTTTTCAGGGGGGGGGGTGTTTTTTTTTTTTTTTTCGCAGGGGGTTTTCAAAGCAGTTGGAGTGCGCTTTTGCCCCTGTTTAAAAAAACTCAGCGAAATTTTTCATTTGTTCACAGAACAGCTCTACTTTTAGCTGTGATCCTTAGAAATCAGTTTGTTTTGAAAATTTGCAGATTTTAGGTAGTTAGCAGAGAATTTTAAAGGTTTTACCCTTGTTTTAAAATCAAGGGGGGGTGGGTGGGGGGGGCCCCCGGGCGAACACAGGCAAGCTCCCTTTTTTGAATTCGGGTTTTTGTATTGCGAATTGCATTGCAATAGCTTTTTATTTAAAAGTTTTTCGGTTAAAAGTTACTTGGTATTGGGCAGCCTGATCTTATACCCAGGGTAAAGATCTTTTTTAATTTAAATGAGGTCTATTTTTTTAGGTGCAAAACTCCACTTTTATTATCGTATAAAATTTCAGATAGGTGGGCTTTTTCAATTTTTCCCCCGTTTATCTTTTTTGATAGAGGGACCCTTTCAGTTAAATTTTAATCCCCCAATTGTGTAGTCACCACAAGGGGAAATTTATAGGGGCCAAAAATACCCTTTTTTTATCCGTATAAAATTTCAGATACGTGTTTTTTTGCACTTTTGCCAATCCAGATTTGTTGAAAAGGTACCTTTCAGTTTTAAAAAGAAAAAAACAATTGTGTTGTCACCCCAGGTGAATTGATAGGGCCAAAAATACCTTTTTTATCCGTAAAAACATTTCAGATACTTTTTTTTTGCACTTTTGCCCGTCCAGATTTGTTGATTGAGGGGACCTTGCAGTTAAATTTTAAAAAAGCAATTGTGTAGTCAAACGGGGGAAATGAAAGGTCCCAAAAAAACCCCTTTTTTTATCCGTTTTTTTACTTTTTAGATAGTTTTTTTTGCACTTTTTTCCCCCCCAGATTTGTTTATAGAGGTTTCCTTGCAAAATTAAAATTTTAATCCAGCAATTGTGTAGTCAACACGGGTTTAAATGATAGGTCCAAAAATACCTTTTTTTTATCCCTTACATTTCAGAAAGTGTTTTTTTCACTTTTGCCCGTCCAGATTTTTTTGACAGAGGTTTCCTTGCAGTTAAAATTTTAAACCAGCAAATTTTGTAGTCCCAAAAAGGGGAAAATTGGGTAGGTGCCCCAAAAAACCTTTTTTTATCCGTAAACATTTCAGATAAAGGGTTTTTTGCATTTTTTCCCAGTTTCCCGATTTGTTGGGTAGAGCCACCTTGCAGTTAATTTTTAATCCCGCAATTTTTTATCACCCCAGTTTGATTGGTGGGCCAAAAAAAACCTTTTATTAAACCCTATACAATTTTAGATACCCGGTTTTTTTTCACTTTTTCCCTTTTTTCACCGTCCCGGGTTTTTATAGAGCCCCTTTGCAGTTAAATTTAATCCAGCAATTGTGTGGTCACCCCGGGGAAAAAATTTTTGGGTTTTTTCCAAAAATAAACCCTTTTTTATCCGTATACATTTCGATATGTGTTTTTTGCATTTTTCCCCGTCCAGATTTTTTGATAGAGGGCCCCCTTGCAGTTAAATTTGGGTCCCGCAAAATTTTTTTTTGATTTTAAGGGGTTTGAGAATAGGTGGGTTTTCCCTCTTTTTTAAAAAGGGACGTTCCAAAAAATTTTCCATTCCCTTCAAATTTTTCTTTCTGAACATGGAGCGAAATGCAGGTGGTAAAGGGGCAAAAAGGGGGGGAGGACTGGAGGAGAGGTATGAGAGAAGGTGCCCCCCAGTTGGCGACAACACGCACCCAGCGGATTGTCGGTTGCAGGCCCTTTGGCCTGTCACCGGGGGCGGCCGTGAATTCAGTAACGAACCGTCGCCAATTGTTCTTCAGTGGTTAAATGAACCTGCACCCCGCAGTCTTACCCCTCGTCCTCCCAGTCACGGCCACAAAATGTCATCAGCCCCGCCAAATGAAGCAAAGGCAGCCCAATGTAAACTCGGTACCACCACTGGGAAAACCCATTTTCTGAAGACCTTTTTGATGACAAAATGGTTGGGGTAGAAAGCATTTTAAAAAGATCAAGAGGAAAAGAGGATATTTTCTTGCTCTGACGCCCCATTAAAATGCATCAGAGGAGGAAAAGGAAGCCAGTAAATCGGCAAAAATCCGGGCGGTGGGAAAATGCCTTGAGCCCCTCTTGCTTTTTTGCCGCAGCCCTGGATGCAGAATGTCGGGGAGACAAAGTCACCGTGTTGATGAATTGACGCATTGCGGACCCAACGTGGTCTTTTCAGCAAATTTGTTGGGCGTTTTATCAGGGAAAGGGAGGAAGACGAGGGGGTTAGTGTCAGTAGGGTCCGCCTCAAAAGGGAGAGGTGGTCGCAAAGTCCGCTGTTTTGATTCCCCCCAGCCAGGGTCAGCGGGAAACCCCGCTCCCTGTTTTCGCCGTTAAAAAGGGCAGGATCTCAAGTGGGCCTTTTTGAGAAGCCCTGATTCCCCCAGGAGTATAGCCCCCTTTGCGTAAACGATAAGTAGAGGAAAGAATCTTAGGTGTTTAACCCACCACCAACATGTCTATCCATCACGAATGCATGAGTTGAAATGGGGGCAACATTTGGCCCAAAAAAAGGCCGTGACGCCGGTCCTCCAACCACTGTCAACCCTCTGTCTCCGCCTCCTCCCCTCCCCCCCACCAAGCGTTCCTCAGTGCCCTTTCCTCAGAGTCATGACAGGGATCACCCCCGCTTCAGCCTCCCTTCGCCCAGTCCCCGCCCCCAGAACCCTCCTACCCCTTTCCTTCGCCAGTTTGACGCCGCACCCCGCTGGGGGAAATTTAAAAGCCAGCCTTCTGTCTTCCGGGGTTGGGAAGAAAAAACACTTTAACTCAAACCACCCCAAAGCCAAAAAGCCTGAATGTCGGCTTTGCCAGTTTTTGGTTTGGGAAAAATTTTGCCCTTTCCTCTGGTGGACAAGATGGGTTCCGCCCCGGGCCCCTTCCCTCCCCCCAATACCGATCCCGAGCAGGCTTTTTTTGCCAGAAAAACCGTCCCTCCCCGGCAGCCTTTTATCAAAAATTTTCGCGCTTTATCTGAATTGGCCCAGAAAAGTCCATCTGCCACCGACACATGGATAGTAAGCAGGGCCAAGGGCCGCTATACCCCTTTGACAGCCCTGGGTGACTGGGTGGATGTCTCTGGGGTGATCTCGGCCGGCGCACGCTTTTAAAAAACCGCAGGGATGGTGGGGGCTTTTCCCCCAAGGTCCCTGGGGGCATCAGTCCCCAGGAAACCGGGCCCGGGTTTTTGAAATTAATCTGTCTTGGAGCCCCTCCCCACACAGGCAGGACTGGGGAGGTTTCCCCGCAACGAGACCGAGCGTGGCTGGGTGACAAAAACCCTTTGGGCCCGGGCAAGGTGGTGGCGATACGGCGAAATCTGGGGCCGCCTTAAGATGGGTGGCTGGAGCAATCCCTTGCCTGGCACATGTCATGAACCTTGTCGTCCAGAAATTTCAAAGAGTCCCCGGGTCTGGACGTGTGGGAAGGCTCGAAATTGATTTCGCATTCCGTTTTTCACCCTGCTTGCCCGCCTGGTGGTTGAGGTCGCTGGCCCCCCGTCAAGTCCTTGTTGCTGGAAAAACATGGGGAATTTCTTCCCCCCACATGCTCCAGCGATTGTGCAGCGCGCAATGCCTTACGCTTAGGAAGTGACACAGGCCTGACAAGCGGGGTGGGACTGGGGGTGTTGCCCCCGAGGTGGGGGCAGGTAAAAGACTTGCACCCCCTTGCTGTTTGAAAAGCCCAAAATTGGTCAGTGGGACAATGCCTTGTCAAATGAATTTTTGTGTTTAGTTGGAACGTCGTTGGACATTTTAAAAAACAAAAGGTCCCCCAGCGACAGAGGGGGAGACGGACACAGATGGGGACAAAGGGGGCCTTTTTTCCCCGTCGAATCCCAAGGGCCCCCGAGTTTCTCAATTTTACGGTCTTTTTGGCGTGGTTGGGGGTCCGGGCTAGTGCAAGGCCGCTTCCGCTCTCGGGGTGCATCATCTCAGGAAAATCAGGGCTGTGTTGAAGCTGTGCGGAGGCGCGAGGAGGGGGAGGGGAGGTATCTAGACCCCCGAGTTACCGATGCCCCTGCTTGGAAGGGGTTGGCCAATTTGAGGCGGAGGGGAAATGGGAAGATCATTTGTTGTGCCCCTGCCCAGAGGTTTTTGGGAAAATCAAGGTCCATTCTAATGAGTGGGGGTGCTCCATTTCCTTAAACTGATCCTTGCTTTTAAGGCCATCAAAAAACAACAGTTATGGTGGCCCCCCTCCTGGTCCCGGTACAAAACGAAACTCAGCATTTTCCCTTCCACCCACCCAAATAGAGATAAAATGAGGAAATGGAGCCTTTGTGATTGATAAACTGGAGACATCGTTGGTTGCTTACTTTTCCCAAATGTCACGGTGGAACAACTAGCGCGCAGCAGTAGATGCAATAGCCGTACCACAGCAACGGGAAAGGTGGGGGGGGGGAAGGGGCCAAAATGGGTGATTTGGGAAATTTTTTATTTAACCTCCCAACGTGAAATACAGGACACACCAACACACAAGCCAGCTTAAACATGGTACGACTTCTCGTTAAAAACCCCCGATTTTTGTATGTGTTCCGGCCCAATGACTTTGGGTATCCAAAATGGGCCCAAAGGGCCCGAGTGCTCGCCACGCCATGAGGTTTGTCCTGCCCAGCACCACGTCTATCTGAGGGTTTTCGCACAGCGGGGGTCATTACAGACAAAGCACCCGGTTTTCCACTATAATGTGGATGTTTGACTTTCAAAAGATGAAATTCAGGCATGGATTTTGTGATTTTGGTGGCCCCAATTGCCAGGTCACCGATTATTGCCGGTCTACTTCAATTCTCTTCAAAAAAATGGCCCTCTTGAAAATTTTTTTTTTAAATGATTTTTCTTTCTGAAAATTTTTTCCCGGGTTTCCCAAAACAGTTCATTTTGTTGGTTTTTGCTGTGAGGAACTGAAAAAGACAGAAGGTTTCTGACAACACGTATTCCATTTATCACTTTATCTTAGAAGTTTTGCATTGTAAAGGGTTTTGAGGTCTATTGCTGTAAGATACAGTTTAAAAATTAGGGCCCTTTTGGAACAAAAATTGGCTTCTGGGGATTTCTCCCACACAATTTTTAATATTGGTGAGAAGTCTATTTATAATTTTTGGGGGTCTGTTGCGGGGTTAATCAGCAAATCATGGTTTTTTGGAACAGAAAATGTGGTTTGGTGGATTTCCCCCTAAAAATTTTAACGTGGCGAGAAGTCTTTTTTATTTTTTTTGGGTCATGCTGCTTTGAAAGCAGCCCCCTACGGGCCCCTTTTCTAAAAAATGTTGTTTCGGACATTTGTTCTTCACAATTTTAAAAATTTGGTAAAGGGCATTTTTGAATTTTTGGGGGCTTTTTTGTGACTTCGCTATACTACAGGTCCTTTTAAAAAAAATTTTTTTAAGAATTTGTTTTCACAATTGTAAAAAATGGCTAAAGGGGTCTGCTTTGAATTGTGGGCGATTTGCTGTGACATGCAGCTCTAACCAGGCCCATTAAAAAAAAATGTTGTTTAAAACAGACTTTTGTTCTTTGGTTGTGTTGTTTTTTGGCCTAAGGGGGTAATTTTAAATTTTTGGGGGCTTTTTGCTGTCCTTTGCGCTATATACTTTTCTATTATAAAAAAAGGTTGTTTCTAACGACATTTGTTTCAAAATTTGTCAAAAGTGGCTAAAGGGTCATGTTTTGAATTTTTGGGGGCTTTTTTGCTGTAAATCAGCTAACACAGCCCTATTTAAAAAATGGGTTTCTAAGGGGACTTTTGTTCTTCACAATTGTCAAGAGTGCTCAAAGATGAGGGTTTTGTCAGAAACAGGAATAATGGACAGAAAAAGGCACTTTTGCAAAATGCTTGTTTTTGCAAGATCTTTAAAATAGTGCAATCCCCGATTGAGACAACCCATTTTAATACAATTAAAAAAGAGAAAAAAGACAGGTGGGTTCCCCTCCTATTTTTAAAAAAGGTTTTTTTTCTAGAATTAAACACTAAAAAATTTTTCTGTCCAAAATAGTGGTAAAAAAAATTCCCCTGAAATTTTCCAAGGGGGGTACAGGAAGATTGACCGATGTAGGTTATTTTTAGGACATGGAGAGGAGCCGGACAGGAACAAAGAAAGAGACAATTCCCCCAGCATTTAGTAAAATGAAAAAAAAAATGCCAAGAAAAAGGGCACCGGGGGGGAAACAGGAGCGTTAACCCCCGTATTTCCAATGAACTCAATTGGTCCGCACTCAACGGGGGGGGCAAGCGTACCCCGGCTTTACTGTGTACTGAGGAAGGGGTGGAGGGGCTACTCACAATTCCCCCACTCTGCTTCGACGACTGTTTTTGTTTTCTGGTCTAAGGGCCTTTTTTTCCGTGTAATTTGTGACGGCGCCGCCGGGGGTCTACGCACCCACTTAATCCGGCCCCCGGAGCTGAATGCGTGTTAATAGAGACGACCGCCTGGGTCTCACCCCACCCCCTGTAATCTGGCCCCGGCCTGGGGCCTCCGTGTTAAAATGGCTGACGGGACACTGCCTCACCGTTGGGGCAATCAGGGGAAACTTTAAAAATTTTCTAAAAAAATCGATTTTTAAAAAAGGGGATTCGGGGTTAAGTAGTGTAAAAAGGGGCCCAGGGCGGGAACAAAATTTCCAATTTGAGGCCTAAATTTTCTGGGGTGGGTCATAGGGTCGCACATTTGATTCGGGGGGCTGTCCTAAACACGAAAAAAGGATTTGGGGGAAAAATGAAAAACCCTTGAAATTTATTTGGTGAATCATTCAGAAACGGAGGGGAATGTCTTCTCAAACTAGAAGGTTTGGGGATGATTAGGGACATTTTTTTTAATTATGGGGTGTGCGGACGAAATTAAACAATTTAAAGTGTAAAATACCTTTAAAACTGCATACAATGTATGTTGTATGTTATCACATTGAAAAAAAACAAAAAAGGTAATAAGTAAAATATAAATAAAACTTTCCCCAAAAAAATTTTGTAAACAAATGTCAGTTCCAAAAAATATACGAGTGACAGTCCCCTTACAAAATAGCAAAAATGCATAGTGCCCCTTTGTGATCTGGGGTCAAAAGGTTTGGGGGCATGCTGTGGCCGGAAGGTTAGTCAAGTCCAGGAAACTAAAAAAGGGGTTGAAAGGGCTTTTATTTCGGCACTTTTTTAAACTGTGGTCAGACAGGTTTAATGGGCATTTGCGGACAGGACAATATAGTTAATGTCCAGTTTCAAAATAAAATGGTGGTTCAAAGACTCCTTTTCCCCGGGACTTTTTAATTTGGGGGTCAAAAGTTTTAATGGTCAACTGCGGTTCAGGACGGATAGTCAATTCCAGTTTAACAAAAAAGGTGGTTTAAAAATCCTTTTCCGCACTTTTTAATCTTTGGGTCAAAGGTTTGATGGTATACTGCGGTACGGACAGTATAGTTTAGTCCCCGTTAAATAAAAAAGGTGGTTCAAAAACCCTTTTTCCGGCAATTTTAATTTGGGGTCAGACAGGTTTTAAGGCATACGGGGTCGGACAGGGTTTGTCAATGTCCGTGAAACAAAAAGGTGGTTGAAGACTTCTATTTCCGGGACTTTTTTAAACTGTGGGAGACAGGTTTAATGGGCTTCGCGTAAGGGCGATATGTTTTAAAGTCCAGTTCAAATTAAAAAGGTGGTTAAAGGGCTCCTTTCCCGGGCACTTTTTTTAAATTTTGGGGGGCAGCAGGTTTAAGGTCATATGCGGTTCGGAAGGTATAGTCAATTCCATTCAACTAATGGTGGTTCAAAACTCCTTTTTCCCGCATTTTTAATCTTTGGGGCGAAGGTTTTAGGTCTTTCTGCGGAAGGGCAAATTTTTTCAGTCCAGTTCAACTAAAAATGGTGGTTCAAAAGACTCCTTTTTTCCCGGCACTTTTTTTAAATTTGGGGGGCAAAAGGTTTAAAAAGGGCATATGTTGGGGGGCCGGACGGTATATCAATGTCATAAACTAAAATGGTGGTTGAAAGACTTTTATTTCCGGCACTTTTTAATCTGTGGGTCAACAGTTTAAAGGTCATTCTGCGGTTTCGGACGATATATTAATGTCCCCGTTCAACAAAAAAGGTGGTTTAAAGACTCCCTTTTTCCCCGGGACTTTTTAATTGGGGGCAAAGGTTTAATGGTCTACTGCGGTTCGGCAGGGATATTTAAAGTCCATTTAAACTAAAATGGTGGGTTTAAGATCCTTTTCCCACTTTTAATCTGTGGGGCAACGGTTTGATGGATACGGGTACGGACGATTAGTTTAGTCCGTTCAACTAAAAGGTGGTTCAAAGACTCCCTTTTCCGGCCTTTTTAATTTTGGGGATAGAAGGTTTAATGGTATAGGGTCCAGGACAGATAAGTTCATGTCCTTCAATAAATGGTGGGCAAAGCTTTTTCCCGCACTTTTTATTTTGGGGGCAGACAGGTTTTTAAAGGTCATATGCGGGGAAGGGCAGATATAGTTTAAAGTCCGTTCAACTAAATGGTGGTTGAAAGACTCCTTTTTCCGGGGACTTTTTAATCTGGGGTCAGCAGGGTTTTGGGGGCCCTGCTGGGGTTCCAGGCAGGGGAAATTCAATGTCCAGTTCAAGTAAAAAAGATGGTTCAATATACTGCCTTTTGGGACTTTTTTAATTTTTTGGGTCATGAAGGTTTAAGGGGGCTTGCGGGGGGTGCAAAAGGGGGTAGTGAAAGGCTGTGATTTTTTTTTTGTGGTTTTATAAACCCAAAGGGGTTGCCCAAGATGTAGCAGTATATTTGACGTTGTGGGTGTTAATTTCCCGCTTCCCCATCCCCCTTTTGGGTGTAAAATAAGGGGTTGTTGCTCCCATAGAATTTAATGTCACGGCATAATCTATTATCGTATCAGAAAACTTTTTTGATAATTGCCCATATGATATCGACCCCGATGACGTAGTAACGAATCGCTATCACTCTCCTACTAAAAAAGAGAAAGTGCCTTTTCAAAAATTGGCTCCTAAATTTGTTGGTCCCTATAAATCCAGTCTCTTTTTGCTTACGTCATTCTCCAACCTTCCAGATCCACAATGTTTTCCATAAATCTCTCCTCAAACAATATGTATTTCCAGTCCGTCCTCGAAAAGAACCTCCCATCTAGTCCAGGTGGATGGTGATCTGAAATGCGAAGTGGAGAGAAATGTGGATTCCCTGAGGGTCAGGAATAATAATAGTAATCTTTATTTATATAGTGCCAACATATTCCACAGCACTTTTTAGAAGGTAAAAGTACCAACAAAAAGACAGACTTTACACAATAAAAAGCTACTTACAGATGAGACACAAAGGGCGACATGTATGAAGCTCGCAACGTCGGGGCGCACCTTTCCGCCGGTTTTCCAGCGAAATTTGCGCCTGATTTATTTTGGCGCTCATACATTCCATGTAAATCCGTCGCGCCTCGCCAGTGTTTGAGGTGCAGTGCGGGACTTAGGCGCAGTGCGGGGCTGCGCCTAAGATTCGCAGCCGGAGGTAGTGTGGTCATACATGCGGGCAAAAGTCCGCCGCGCCTCGCCAGTGTTTGAGGCGCAGTGCGGGACTGAGGCGCAGTGCGGGGCTGCGCCGAAGATTCGCCGTCCGAGGAGGTGCGCTCAAACATGCGGGGAAAAGTTCCCTGCGCCTCGCCAGTGTGTGGGGCACAGTGCGGGGACATGTGCGCAGTGCGGGACTTAGGCGGCGTGCGGGACTGCGCTGAAAATCTGTTCCGATGCGAGACAGGCTGGAGAACAGCGAGAAATCATTCCACATGTCGGTGTGGAGTATGAATCAAAAATCGCCTTTATAAAGGCGTTCAACATTCTCAGAAAAAGAGCAAAACCTCAAAAATAAAAAATACACAAAACAAAATCACTTTCCAATATCCTAATTCAAGAATTAGGATATTTGAAATTGCCAGGAAATACAGTAATTCAAATTCAGAAAGCTATTCTCATTGGTCGGCATAAACCGGCCAATCAGAATAGGAGCGACAGAGACCCATTAAAACCTATGGAGAACTATTGACCAATCAAATTCAAAGGCGGGACAGTTCAAAATACAGTAAAAATGCAGAATAGAGCTGATTGGTTGAGCTAGCGGGGGCTTGGCTATCCCAGCCAATCAGAGCGCGAGCTACTTCTCCCATTGTAGTCTATGGAGAGATTGGCGCCATGCAATCTCGGCGCTCAGCGCCGTGCGGCATGGAGTATGAATAAAAAAATCTTTTTTATTAAGTGTAAAATATCAGATAAAGCGCTGAAACCTTCTTTAAAAATAAAGCACTTAAATCCCTAACAACGCGTTTGTCGCCGAGACCGGCGCTACATAGGGAATTGCAATAGAGAGAATTGCCGGGAAATACAGTAATTTAAATTGTTTAAGCGCTTCTCATTGGTCGGCAGAAGCCAGCCAATCAGAATAGGAGCGACAAAGACCCATTAAAACCTATGGAGAAGTTTTGACCAATCAGAATAGGAGCGACAGTGTCCCATTATAACCTATGGAGAAATATAGACCAATCAAAATCAAAGGCGGGACAGTTCAAAATACAGTAAAAAAGAGCTGATTGGCTGAGCTAGCGGGGGCTTGGCTATCCCAGCCAATCAGAGTGCGAGCTACTTCTCCCATTGTAGTCTATGGAGAGATCGGCGCACTGAAATCTCGGCGCTCAGCGCCGTGCGGCATGGAGTATTAATAAAAAAAAAAAAATTTTTTTAAGTGTAAAACATTCTCAGATAAAGCGCTGAAACCTCTAAAAATAAATCAGTTAAATCCCGAACAACGCGTTTGTCGCCGAGACCGGTGCTACATAGGGAATTGCAATAGAGAGAATCGCCGGGAAATACAGTAACTCAAATTGTTTAAGCTCTTCTGATTGGTCGGCATAAACCAGCCAATCAGAATAGGAGCGACAGTGGCCCATTATATCCTATGGAGGAGAATTGACCAATCAGAATAGGAGCGACAGGGACCCAATATAACCTATGGAGAAAAATTGACCAATCATAATCAAAGGCGGGACAGTTCAAAATACAGAAGAAAGGCAGAAACGAGCTGATCGGTTGAACCGGCGGGGGCCCATTGCCCGCCCCTTCATGCGGGGCGCAGCTGAAAGTGGCGAACGCTGCGCCTAACACGCCTCCCTGCGTCCGACAGGGGGATTCGGGCCGGGAGTCGCAGGATACGCCAGAAATCGGGCAAAAAGCCCGTTCATACATGTCGCCCAAAGTGTGAGTTCCATGCTCGCAAGAACTTCCAATCTATTAGGGTGTATGGGTGAGATATAGGGTGAAAAGTGTTTGGATTAAAATGGTCTAGCCATATGTCATAAATAGGGTGGTTTACATAAAAATTGGATGAACCTGCTGCCCAGACCGTACATCTATATACAGGTAAGTGCCTGTAAGTACCCAAGTGTGTGACAGAAATGTGTGTGATAGAAAGTGGGGGGTTAGCACTGCCTAAGAAGATGTATTCTCAGGGCACTCTTAAAATTATGAGGGTTATGAGTGTACCTGATCGTACGAGGCATGTTCCAGAGCGTCTCTTAACATTATTTGTTACATCAAGATACATACATATACAATCATTTTGCTTTTTAGATAAAAAACAGAGTATATGAATATGCCCATACCATATATCTTGATACATGCTTTCAGCAGTATTAGCATACAACCATAAACAAACCCCAACCATCCCACCCATACCCACTAAACCAAGAACAGTACCCATCATTATATTTAGCAATTTGTAATCAAGGACAGATGTCACTTTGCCAAGAGTGTCTACTCCTTTTGTTCAACTAATAGTAATAGGAATATGTAATAGGAAATAGTAATAGGAATATGAACAATACTTCCATTCCTTATGCCACTCCTGAATTATGTATCAATACTGAACGAAAAGGCAAACCTGGGGAATTGATCCAAAGGTTCTATATACCTTTTTATATTCTCAGAGCATTTCTTTTTAAGTATACCTCCCTCTCCAATCTGATGACATTATTTAATTTGTTTATGTACTCGGTTATGCTTGGCGGAGAAGACTGGATCCATCTAAAGGCAATTTTAGATGGCTCATTATATGGCACTTTTCTGGCCATATATAAAATTCAGGAAATGCTTATTCTTTTTTCCACATCAAATACTTATCTTCTAAATAGCCAAGTACACAGTGTAGTGAGTCCAGGAGGATATCAATTTTATGAACTTTGCTAATTAACTGGATATCCTCTTTCCAGAAGTTACCCAATTCCCTGTACTTCCATATCATGTGAAAAGCTGGGCCTCTTTCATTTCACATAGTGGGCAACTGGAGTCTGACCTAATGCCCCATTTGGATAGCTGGAATGGAGTTTTATAAGCTCTATGCAATAACATAAGCTGTGAATATATTTTTGCCTCACTTAATGACACCAATCTCGCAAGGCTCAAAACACTATCCCATTGTTCTCTAATAATGGGGCCAACGTCAGTCTCCCATTTCACTTTAATCAGAAGCTGTTGATTATAAATATACTCCTCTGCCAAGTGACTATATGCTCTTGAAATTGTGGACTGTGCTCCATAAACTAAATTTATTAGGGGAGCAGATTTAATGGACAGATCCACTTGCGAAGCTGGACTCTGAACCGCATGCCTCAGCTGCAGATATTGGTAAAAGACTGGACGCGGTAAGTTACACCTTTTCTGCAGTTGAGTAAAACTCAACATTTCTGAACCATCTGGGATAACAAGACAATACCAACTGCATCTCATCTGTTAAAGCTAATTTGCAAATTTCTGGAAGCTTGCAACTGAACCATAGGGAAATCCAAGTATAAAACAACTCTGTCTTTCGTATTTTTATAAGCACGGAAGGGAAATTCGTGCGAAACACGCTCCTGTGTACTCTTACCGAATATGGTTAAACGAGAACTATTTGAACAGGCATTAGAATATCCATACAAAGAAATTCATTAGAAGAATCAGGATTTCTATCCATAATATATTGTGATAAAACCTCATTAATATATAGAAAGTCTATGTAACACAAAGAAACAGACACTCCATTAAGCACTCTAGCACTTTATTTAAGGTAAATCACACAGATTAAAGCTGACAACAGTCTTTTTTTTTTTTTCCTTTTAAACATATGCTAAATATACACCAACTCATAATGTATGCCTTAAATATGTTTTGTAAGAAATATATTATCACAACATGTTTGAACTTGAAAATTTGTTTTGGGCCTTAAATGTACGCACATAATGTTCACACATGCATAATGTCAGATTTAAATATCCTGAAAATCAACAGTAACAGACACTTTATTAGGCATCTAAACTCTTTATTAAAGGTAAATCCTATATAGATCAAAGTTGACAATATTAAGAAATTTTAGTAATTATTTTTTCTTTTAAATACATGTCAAATATTTTGGATGTATGCCAAAAATACGTTTTTTTTATAAAAAATATATTAATACAAGATATTTGATATTTTGAATTAGGAAACTCTGCCTTGGATCTTAAATGTATGTACGGGTTGTTGCTACATGAATAATGTCAGATTTAAATACCTAGCAAATCAGCAGCCTGTCCCTTTTAATCGTGTTTCCACTATGTTTGATGTAACTTGATTGACAGTTCTTCCTGCCAATCGATCTCCATTGTTCCTTGAATTGATTGCATAAAAACTGAGACATTTTTTAGATATCATACTGCCTCTGATGAAGCGCCTGTGAAAGAAGGTGCGAAACGCGTTAGGCTTTTAAGTTTGTTTTACTCAAGCGAAGGATAAACCCTTTGCTTTTTTAGACAATAAACAGCTTTCCTTCGCCAAAACCTCTGGCATCCTTGATTCCACGTGTGCCGGGATCCGCCATTTTGTCTATAGTGGGGTATATTTGGTAAATGGGGTATACACTAAAACCTCCTTGCCTCTATCCCACACCTTATACATTAGTTTCAGAGTAGGAAGCTCTGAAGAATTCAATTCCGCTGTCTCAGAATCCAGCATAAAACTCAAATGGGGTCATGAGCTTCTAGTTGCTAGCAACTTGCCTACTGGACATATCCCTTCCCTAGCATCCCACCCTGCAAAATGCTACCATTGTGAGGCTATAAAGTAAAGCTAAGTGTTTGGAATACCAAGTCCTCCTCTATCTTTTTCTCTTTGCAAATAAATTAATTCAGTCCTGGCATGCCCCTTTTCCAAAGTAACTCTCTGAGGAGTTAGAGGATCCAAGGGCAATAAGGTAGACTTGTCCCAATTAATTCTTAAACCCAACCAATGTAGGACATGAGTGGTTCCAGAGAAGAAGTTACATTCCCCATGAAAAAAAGCATGTCGTCCGCATAGAGAGAAATTCTCTACTCCATAGTCAGGGGCTCAATGGCCAAGGCAAATAGAAGGGGGGATAGAGGGCAACCCTGTCTGGTCCCTCTGTGTACGGAGAATGCCTCTGACATCAAGCCATTAGCACGTACTCTAGACAGTGGTTCTGCATACAAAAGTTTAACTGCCGATAAGAAAGTTGGACCAAATCCCATTTTCCTAATGATAGACTACAAGTACTCCCATTCCACGCTGTCAAAAGCTTTGGCAGAGAACTGCCCTGCCCACCATCTGCCCTGTACTCATTTGTAAATTGAGAAACAGTCTTCTTATATTAATGGCAGTTGAATTATTGGGCATAAAGCTCAACTGATACTCATGAAAAACATTTGTTAGGACTTAGCTTAACCTATTAGCCAATACTTTCGCCAATAGCTTAACATCAGTTGGAAGTAGCGAGATTGGGCTACAGGACCCTGGGCTGGAAGCATCCTTATCTGGCTTAAGTATCATTACAGTAACTTCTTCCCTCATTGAATACTGCAAGTGACAATCCTGGACTGCTGCCTGAAAGACCTCTAGTAAACACAGTGTTAGGAAAACCCCCCGCCAGCCCACTCGAGGGTCAACGGCCTCACTTGGGGTGTATCGTGACAAAGGTCAGCCAGATACTGTTTCACAGTTAATCCCTGTCCACACAGGCACAGGAAGACCGAGAGGACACCCTACTCGCCCACAACCCTGAACGGCTGGGAGAGATCCGTTTACACACGCTGGTTAAATGGAGCTCTGCCAGGGCCAAATAAGCTGCCACCAGCTCCTCGTTTGGTCATAAGACCGGTCCGTTACCATCTTACAACATGGCCAGGAACCAGCCTTGGGGTAGCTAAATTTAAAAGACCGAGTAATAGGTGGGTGAGTTCAATTATCAAGGCAGACTAGCTCAGATTAAAGTTTATAGATTTAATTCGCCTTGGAGGGCACACTAGACAGACAATATGTACAGAGGGATAATAATATACAGATATTGGTCAGAAGTGCAAATATAAGTATGGTTACAAACAACGGCAGTAAGATGTGTCCAGCTACCTGAGGTTGGCTTGGTACTGAGCCCACATGGGGGGCTAATATGGTCTTGCTTCTGTAGGGTTGACTTCATTTTAGAGTGAATTTTCCTCACATCTCCCTCCTTTAGAGGGCACTAGCGGGGGAGCACCACTCGGTGTTCTCCAAGGCGCTCGTGTCCCCCTCTCCCTTTCGGGACAACCCATTGGCGTTGCCATTGTCTCGGCTCTTCCGGTGGTGAATGGCAAAGTGGTACCGTTGGAGCGATAGTCTCCAGCGTAGCAACCTCCCATTGGTTCTGGAGACCGTGTGTAACCAGCTCAGAGGGTTGTGGCCTGTCTCCATGATGAAATGACGCCCGTATAGGTAGGGCTGCAGCCGCTGCAGGGCCCACACTATCGCCAGGCATTCCTTCTCAATCGAGGAGTAGGCCACTTCCCTTGGCAGAGGCTTCCGACTCAGGTACATAACAGGATGTTCCTGTCCTGTTGTGTCAACCTGGCTGAGCACTGCACCGAGGCCTAAGTCACTGGTGTCAGTTTGTACTATAAACTGCCGGGTGAAGTCGGCTGCTTGTAGTACTGGGGGAGCTGGACAGGGTGGCCTTGAGGGCCTGAAAGGCCGTCTCGCAGTCATTTGTCCAGTCGACTGCGGAGGGCAACCTCTTACTGGTGAGGTCCGTCAGGGGCTTTACCACTCTACTATAGTGTGAAGCAAACCTCCTATAGTACCTAGCAGTGCCCAAGAAGGACATCACATGCTTCTTGGCTCTGGGGGTGGGCAGGGATGCGATGGCATCCCCTTTTCCGGGCTCTGGCTTCAAGCCCCCCCCCCCCACCTACCCGGTGCACCAGGTAGTGGACCTAACTCATGCCCAGCTGGCACTTTTCCAGCTTGATGGTGTTAGAGTAAACCAAGGGTTAGGCAGATTACAAAAGGTACCAAACAGCAGATCTGTCTTATGTCAGTTCCACCGAGAGCTCTAGCCCCTAGACCACTGACTGTTTATTTTATACCCTGCTCAAAACGTCCTTCAAGTGCAAGTGGGTAGGCAACTGGCTCACTGAAAGAAAACAAAGGGTAGTAATTAACGGTACATACTCAGACTGGATCGCTGTTACTAGTGGGGTACCACAAGGGTCAGTATTGGGCCCTATCCTCTTTAACATTTTTATTAATGATCTTACACAGGGATTACACAGTAGAATATCGATCTTTGCAGACGATACTAAGCTCTGTAAAATAATCAACACAATAGAGGATAATGTGTTATTACAAAGGGATCTGGATAAGTTGGAGGCCTGGGCAGGGAAATGGCAGATGAGGTTTAATACAGATAAATGCAAGGTTATGCACATGGGGAAGAGAAATCCATTACATGACTACATGTTAAATGGAAAAAGGCTGGGTAAAAGTGACATGGAGAAGGACTTGGGAATCCTGGTGGACAGTAAACTTAATTGTAGCAGCCAGTGTCAGACAGTAGCTGCCAAGGCAAATAGGATCATGGGGTGCATTAAAAGGGGCATAGATGCACATGATGAGAACATTATTCTCCCATTATACAAGTCACTGGTTAGACCACACATGGAATATTGTGTACAGTTTTGGGCACCAGTGCACAGGAAAGACATTGTAGAGCTTGAACAGGTACAAAGGTGGGCAACAAAAATAATAAAAGGACTGGGTGGACTACAGTACCCAGAAAGATTAGCAAGATTAGGGTTATTTAGTTTAGAGAAAAGACGGCTTCGGGGGGACATAATAAATATGTTTAAATACATCAAAGATCAATATAGAGATCTCTCCCAAGATTTATTTATACCCAGGGCTGTATCTAGAACAAGGGTGCATCCTCTACGTCTTGAGGAACGAAAGTTTCTACATAAACATAAAAAAGGGATTCTTTACTATAAGAGCAGTGAGACTGTGAAATTCTCTGCCAGAGGGACTTGTCATGGTGAATTCAATAACAGAGTTCAAAAATGGTTTAGATGCATTTCTGGAGTGTAATAATATAACAAGTTATAGTGTCTAGGATTCAGGAGAGGGGTCATTGATCCAGGGATTTTTCTGATTGCCAGATTGGAGTCGGGAAGGAATTTTTCCCTAAAATGAGGACAATTGGCTTCTACCTCATTGGGGTTTTTGCCTTCCTCTGGATCAACACCTTAGCAGGCTGAACTGGATGGACGTCTTGTCTTTTTTCGGCCTTACAAACTATGAAACATAGTTAATACACAAGCAAATGATGCAATATTGGCACAAAAATTAGACATGATTTTGAGATTAGGTGGTCCTGTCTTATTGTCAAACTTTTATGATAAATGGTGTTATTTTGCTAAATGTGATGTTCCTGCGATTTCTTGGAAAATATCGTGGCCTTGGCGAATCTAAAATGTACATCCGCCAAGACATTGTTTGTCTCAAAAATTATAATACATCCAAGTAAATATGCTAGAGGTTGATCGGACAGATGTGAGCTTGTAGACTAAGTAGGACAAAGGTTACCTAACTGTTTAACTGTATGCTGCATATGAAGATATGAACTAACTAGATTTATATAGATACATATAGTATATATGGTGATTAAAAGATAAAAACTCTAACATTTCCCCTCTCTTTATCATTTTTGACAAGTGTTATTGTAAGACCTTGCCAGAACTACACTGCCCACTCAAAGTGTGGAGGTTATGGCCTTCACAGATTGAGAGATGTCCAGCATCCACTTGGACAAGTTGTACTGCAAGGTTACTACATGATTGGATCATCCAAACAGGTTATGGATGCTTTACCTGATATATCCCATAACTACCTAACTACTTGTCACCTTTCCCTTCCTCCTTTCCCTAGGTTATCCCTTAGCGGAACAGGTAGATACCTCGCCCTGAAAAGAGCGATCCCGAACATCAACCCTAATATTCCCTCTATCACCCTATCATATGTTAAATGTTTAAACATGTGTATTATCATGAGGTTAGTCAGGGTTATACAATTTATATTTTGTTAGTATGTTCATTATATAGTCCATTATAGAGTCCATTATATAGTTCTCGTTCTTGGAGTGAATGAATTCATCAGCAATAAGTCTCCATGATTAGTTGTCATCCCATGAATGGACGTCCACAATACATGCAGTCAGTCAGATTTTCCAGTGCTTCCTTTCCACAGGAGTCACACACATATTTAGTAGACATCAGGGTAACCATTGTATGTTCTGATGGTATAGTCTGAGCTTTTCCTGAAAAACATTTAGATGTCAGTATTTTCTTAAATAGAATAAGTAAGATTTTTCCCAAATATTTTACCCCAAATAAAGAAAATCCTGTAAAATGAATGGAAATTCCTAAAACCCATCCTCCAACCCCTTGAAAAATTTAGGGGGATTTAACCAAGATAGCCATTCAGGCTATATAGCATCTTTCTCTAAATGTGTTTTCCTAAACTCATCTTTAAGTCTTACAATTTGGTCTAAATCATAAGTTATTCTTAACAGACCATGAGGATCAAAATAGTGATGACAGGTAGGGCCTATCAGGTGGCAATAGCCACTTTCTGCGGCTGTTAAATAGTCTAGAACCTGGTTGGTGAAAAATTTTAAATTGTTTTTAAAAAAAAAAACATCTAAAAAGATCAAAAAGGTAGTCAGTGATGTTGTTAAATAGGTCACCTAAATCTTTGATTCTTTGGGCATTTTTGATCATTGAAAAGTATGAAACTACAAGTGGCATGAACATACTAGCTCTATCTTGCCATGAAAAATGACAAAGTCTATTTGACCGTACGGGTGGCTTTAGTTTTTTTTTCAATAAAACCCTATTTTCAGTTAGATTCGCTTATGATTAAAGGGTGTTGGCTGTGGTCTGTCCAGGGTGTTGTTTGACTTCCATTCCAGGTAGCGGGCTCAAGTCAGCCATTGTACATGTCCCTTTTTTTCTGCAGAAAACCCATTTGTAGGCCTTACTGCCAGATTATGTAACTTCCCTTGGTAATGTAAACTATGTTTGATGTTTAAAAAGTTAACAATTAAATTAATGCTTTGTGTCAGGGGTTATATGCACCAGAAGTTGGGGACCATCATCAGTAGTGCCCAAAATTATAGTAAAAAAAGGGGATTGCAAGGCCCCTTTGTAAATATTTTCTTAGGGTCTATATCATTGGCACTTCCATCTTTTCTTAATGCTTTCACACTTCCTTTTTCACTTATTTCCCCGTCATCCCCTTCCCTTTTGGACTTAATAGCACCCACTGCTTTACATAAAATGTGCCCCCCAAATGGAAATTTTTGTGAATTTTCCCAAAATTGGCTCATAAAAAAAAAAAAAAAAAAAATATGTCAAAAAAAAAATTTAAATTTATCCCCCATCATCTTGGGTTTTTCCCTCTACTGCTGAAAAACTAATTTTTAATTGAGTTGTACGGATTCTAGACCCAGTTTTAGTTGTTAAAATAGTCACTTGCCAGCTCACTGATATATGAGATTAATAGTACCTTGTTTGCAGAGCACGGAGACTCCCAGTCAGCTTCAGCTCGGGAGGCAGAGGAAACAGGCATAAAATATATACTCCCTTGCTTAGAAGTAGCAATAAGCAGATATCCCAGCTTATATTTTAAATAAAAAAATGTATTAAAATTCTTTAAAAATGTGATGATACAGGGTGGAAGTTGTAAAACAGCCCCCAGTGCTACAGTTTGCACGCGTTTTTCGACTAATCATAGTCTTAATCATTGTGCCCATGGTTCACTGCACAAGACCAACCCCTTAAAGGGGGGTTTAGTCCGCGATTGCCAGTAGTTTTATTGTTTTTTACAAAATGCATTAAATTATGATTAAAAAAAAAAGAGAAAAAGGAAAAGAAGCACTTAGTATGATATAGCAATCTGACGTACATTTGGCCCGCTGGTTGTCGAGACCTAATACAAATACCTTTTTTCCTCTCTGGTAATAACTTATTTTTTTAAATTGAAAAAACCTCTAAGGGGATTGTGTTATTTTTTAAATCCCTATCAATTTCATGTGGGTAGTGCCCTTGCCATTTTTTTTCTATAAAATTTTTAGCTACAGGGTGACATACCAATTCCACTAAAATGCTTAGGGATTCAAAAATATGTCGTCGATGGGGGGTTTTTTAAATGAGAACTTGTACACCCAATGTATTGTAATTTTGTTTTATCATGTAACTATTAAAAACATATTTTGTTTTTGCAATTGTTTTAAATTACGAATTTGATATTTTTTCTTTGTAACAAAAAGAACAAAAGTATCGTAGTTTGCATATTTTGAGATATACAAATGTTGTGACCAACCTATGGTTACCTTGGACAGAAAGCCAATTTTTTTCTTTTTTGTTTTGGCAGAAAAAAAACTTGGAGAAAAAATGGACCCCAAGGGTTTAGGCCTCGTTTGGATAAAAAATTTTGGGATACAAAATTTATACCATCCCTGGTATAGTGACAAATTTTGGGCCTATGGAGAATGGGTAAGTGTTTTTTAATGATTTAACGATTTTATTATATTGCGGGTGATTACGGTGGAAAATGTTTTACACGTTTTTTTTTGTGGTGTATTTTTTATTGTTTTTGAATTAAATAGTTGCTCAGTGATATTTTTTTTACTTTATTTTTTGCTATATCGATATCTCAGTGCTATTCCTGTTCTTCAAACGTAACGTGACTTGTTTTTTTTGATTTTTGGAATTCTGCTGCAGTAGTAGTATTTTTTTATTTTTTTTAAAGTATTTTCCCCACTGGTTTTGTTATTAAAGACATGGGTGGATGACATGAAGTTGCCAAAAGCATGAATTCCTGCTGAGGTTTACGATAGGGTACTACTGTAACTTTTTTGAAGAAATTGTGAGCTTTATCTAGGAAGTCAATTACTTGTGAATTTTAATTTTAGTGTAAAATGCAAGTTTTAGGATTCTTGTTAAAGTAGTGAACAAAATTATTTATATCTTGTACCCAACCTTCCATCAGGGGGAGGTCTTTAAGAAAAGCCCTACCACCACATGGGAAGAAAAAGGATTATCATCATGAATAAGTATTGGCTTTCCCAGAGCACATATAGATATTAGCAAAAGAGGGCGAAAATTTCGCCCCCCTAGAAGCACCTGTTGCTGTAGATAAAAAATATTATCAAACATGAAAAATTGTGCTGTAAAAAAAAAATTGTGTGGCAATAATCAAAATTTTTTACTGGGGGCGGTATAGTGATTACGATCCAGAAAGATTTTGAGGGGAAGTAAAAATGTCAGAATCCCTAGACGGATAAAGTTTCAACGACAAGAAAAAACCTACAGGAAGGATTCCGATTTGGGGGTTTTTTAGGAAACTGATGGATGGGCAGATCTTTAAAATACAGGTATAATGGGGGCAATGGTTGAGTACGGGTCCACCCAAAATCCTAATGTTCAGTTAAAACCCCTACCTTTTCAATAGGTCGCAGGGGAGGTGGGGCAAATTTTTTTGTATTTTTTTGGGACAGTATACACAAGGGGGATGATGGGAAAAAACAAAATAAGGTCCAGCCAATTTAGTGTGATAGCTCCCAAGTTGACTCCACGGCCAATACTTTTTTTTAATGGCTATTTTTAAAACCGATGTGGGGTCCTTATCAAAAACATAGGGGGTTTGTTTCATTTAACATTTTAGGTTAATTTTAATTAAAACCCAAATCCAGATTTGATGGCCCCACCTTTCAGCTTTCTTATGAATTTGTTTTTTATTTGTAAAAAATGTAGAGCTTTCCTTTCTTGTAATGTAAGTTATTATGCCCCAAAAATTACTTTTCTTGTTGATTTTTTTGTTGGTAGGGGAGTCATGTTCTACTGATTCCCGAAAAATATCACAAACCATTGGTCTTGACAAAAAATGGGGAAAAAGAGGGATTTGGAACATGAAAGCTTTTTCTTGTATGTCCAAATGTCCAACCTGATTCAGAGTGAAGTCCTTTGTGTAGTAATGGCTTCTTTCTTCAAAAGTTGGTACGTAGTTCCTTAGTTTCCAGATTCTTTGGCTGTTGTTTTCATTTTTTTCTTTTTTTAACAGAAATGGTTTTTGACAGGAGTTTTTTTATGAACTTATTTAAACAGGAGAGTTTTGTAAATATAAAAGTATTCGATGGAACGAAGCCTAGACCTTTTTCTAGGGGGATTTCTGCTTAGATAGAATGGTTGTGAGAGATTTAAAACCGGGACCCCTTTTTTTCGAAAGTGGGGGCAAATTTTTCCCAATGTTTGTAGTCTTTTATGTTTGCGCCCAGCCTTCTTTTGTTGGGGGCAAAATTTTCCCGAAAAAAAAGGTTTTTTCCTTTACATGTCAACCCTTTTTTGGGTGTAGTTCACATCAGTTGGGTTTTTTTTTTTTTATATTTTCTGGGTTTTTCGTGGGGTTGTTGAGGCTTTTGCACCAATTTTTCTAGTTCGAATTTGAGGACTGGTTAAAGACGTGTCAACGTCGGGGAAAAGCTGTATGCCTTCTTTTACCGCACTATCTGTTTAGGTTTTTTTTTTAGATGGCTTGATGTTTCTGAATTCATTTTTCCAAAATAGATATTCCCCGTTTCGTAATCTCGCAAAATCTCAACAAATTTGGCTTTTTTTTAATATCCCTTACTTGCGTTCACCTTTTATTTTTAATTTGGGAATTTTTTTTACACACCTTTATAAGGGGTTGGTTTGTGCAGTGAACCAGGGACAATGATTTTAAGACTTGCATTAGTCGAAAGCGTGTCAATCTGTAGCCACGGTGCTGTATACAAAATTCCTACCTTTAAAACATCACATTTTTTTTGGAATATTTTAAATTTTTTTATTTAAAAGTATAAGCTGCGGATCATCTGCTTAAAGTACTTCTAAGCAAGCTGGAGTATATCATTTTTGCCTGTTTCCTCTTTTCCCGAGTGAAAACTGACTGGGGGTCTCGTGCTCTGCAAAGGTCAAACAAGGTACATTAAACTCATATATCATTTTAGCTGGCAAGTGACTCTTTTTACTTGCGCATTGAATTTTTTCAAATTCGTTGTTTGCTCCGGCTATAATGCTTTATTGCCTATGACTTTATGGTGAAAACCTTTTATACTAAGTACCGGCATAACAAATACTGTTCAGCATGGAAAGCGATCCAGATAATGATCGCTTGCAGATGGCAGCTAATTTATTTGGAACGGGAGGAGGTTGTATAAATGCAGACAATAATACTGAAGCAAAAGGCCTATTTCGCAAGCTGGAGAATTTAAAAAATAAAGAGACACGTATATGGTGGGACAAAACCACCCTATCCTCATATGTTGCTAAACAAATGATACCACGAGGACTAAGACTGCACAAAAATGTAACCTCACAATATACAGAGGACTTTACCTTAAAATGGAATAACATTCTTTCAAGTTGATCCTTCAAATTAATGGAACTCATCATCCAATATGAGCAAGAAAAATTAAATTACATCAAACAAGAAATCCTTGTCCTAGAAACATCTATCAAGAAATTCGAAGATCAACCTATATACAAAATTATGTGTGAAAAAACATAAAAAATAAAAAGGTAGAACAGCAAGTAATAGATATTAAAAAAGCCAAATTTGATAGAGACCTGCGAGATTACGAAACTGGGAATATCTATACTTGGAAAAATGAATTCAGAAACATCAAGCCTATACTAAAAAAACAACCTAATACAGATAGTGCTGGTAAAAGAAGGCATATCAGCTTTTCCGACATTGACACGTCTTTAGACCAGTCCTCAAATTCGACACTAGAAGAATTGGTGCAAAATGCCTCAACAACGCCAGCGCAAAACCGCAGACAATATAAAAGAAAAAACGCAACTGATGTGAACTACACCCAACAAAGAATGACATCTAATAGGCAACCTTTTTTACGGGAACAAGTTGCTCCAACACAAGAAGAGCTGGGCGCAAACATAGAAGATCTACAATACATTCGGAGATTGCGCCCACATCGAACAAAGAGGTCCCGGTTTTGAATCTCTCAGCTACCATTCTATCTGAAGCAGAAATCTCACTCCTAGCAAAAGGCCTAGGCTTCGTTCCATCGAATACATTTGATATTTACAAAACTCTCCTTGATGTAAATAAGTTCATAAGAAATCTCACTGTTAAAAACCACTTTCTGTCTCAAAAAGAAAAAAATGAAAACAACAGTCAAGAGAATCTGCGAACTACTATGGACACTACGTACCTAACTTTTGAAGAAATGCAAGCCATTACTACACTACAGGACTTACACTCTGAATCAGGATTGGACATTGTGGACATACAAGACAAAGCATTTCATGTTCCTAATCCCTCTTTTTACCCACTTATGTCAAGACCAATGGTTTGTGATATCTTTCAGGAATCAGTAGAACATGACCTCACCCTACTCAACAACAAAATCAACAAGAAAAGTAAATATTTGCATAATAATCTTACATTACAAGAAAGGAAAGCTCTACATTTGTTACAAAATAAAAAACAAATTACTATTAAGAAAGCTGATAAGGGTGGGGCCATCACTATACTGGACTCTGGTTTATATAAAAAATTAACTCTAGAAATGCTAAATGAACAAACCACCTATCGTGTTCTTGATAAGGACCCCACATCGGATTTCAAAATAGCCATTAAAAAAGTATTGGCCTGTGGAGTCAACTTGGGAGCTATCACAGCTAAATTGGCTGAGAGCCTCTATGTTGATTTTCACATCATACCCATTGTGTATACTGTACCAAAAATACATAAAAATTTGTTCCCACCTCCCCTGCGACCTATTGTAGCAGGAATAGGGTCTTTAACTGAACAGTTAGGAGCTTGGGTGGACTCGTATCTCCAACCACTTGTCCGGTACAAGATATCAATAATTTTGTTCACTACATTAACAAGAATCCTATGAACTTGCATTTTACACATAAATTCAATTCACAAGTAATTGACTTCCTAGATATAACGCTCACAATTTCTACTCATCAAACTGTTACAGTAGTACCCTATCGTAAACCTACAGCATTGAATTCTATGCTGTTGGCTACTTCATGTCATCCACCACATGTCATTAATAACATACCAGTAGGGGAATACATTAGAACTAAAAGAAATACTACTACTGCAGCAGAATTCCTAAATCAAGAAAAACAAGTCACGTTACGATTGAAAGAACGAGGATATAGCACTGAGATACTCGACATAGCAAAAAATAAAGTAGAAAAAATATCACGTGAGCAACTATTTAATTCAAAGAACAATAAAAAAACCACAACACAAAATAAAATGTGCAAAACTACTTTCTCTACGCAGTATTCACCGCAATATAATAAAATCGTTAATATCATTAAAAAACACTTACCCATTCTCCATAGGCACCAAAATTTGTCTACTATACTCAGAGATGGTATAAATTTTGTATCCAAACGAGGTCCTACTATTGGATCCATTTTTTCTCCAAGTCTTTTTCTTTCTGACCAAAACAAAAAAGAAAAAAAATTGGCTTTCTGTCCAAGGTAACCATAGGTGTGGTCACAACATTTGTATATGCTGCAAATATATGCAAACTACTGATACTTTTGTATCTTCTGTTACAAAGAAACAATATCAAATTCGTAACTATATCAATTGCAACACAAAATATGTTGTATATCAGATTACATGCATAAAATGCAACTTACAATACATTGGCTGTACAAGTTCTCATTTAAAAATCCGCATCAGATGACATATTTCTGAATCCCATAAGCATGAGTGGAAATCTGGTATGTCATCTGTAGCTAAACATTTCATAGAAAAACATGGCAGCGACACTACCCACGTGAAAGTGATAGGTATTGAAAAAGTAACACAATCCATTAGAGGTGGCAATTTAAAATATAAGTTATTAGCCAGAGAGGCAAAATGGATATTTGTATTAGGTACTCGACAACCAGCGGGCCTAAATGTACGTCATGATCTGCTATATCAATACTAAGTGCTTCTTTTCCTTTTTCTCTTTTTGTTTTTAATCATATATTGAATGCATATATTGTAAAAAACATACTGATACGTACTGGCAATCTGCGGGACTACGCCTTTATAAGGGGTTGGTCTTGTGCAGTGAACCATGGGCACAATGATTAAGACTATGCATTAGTCGAAACGCGTCGTGCAATCTGTAGCACTGGTGCTGTATTACAACTCTCCTACCCTGTATCATCACATTTTTAATGGAATATTAATAAAAAAAATTATTTTAAAAGTATAAGCTGCGGATCATCTGCTTAATGCTACTTCTAAGCAAGCTGGAGTATATCATTTTATGCCAGTTTTAGTTGTTAGGTTTGCTTGCCACCATGGGAAATTAACCTATCCTGCAATTTGTAAACCTACTGCTTTCTCCTTAGCGGGAGATCCTAGATTTAAAGGGGGAAAATCCCAACAAATACTCCGCATTAATTCCTCCTCTGAGATAGGGTCTGCCATGTATGGCATGGATTGTGAAGACAATAGGGAGTGACTACAAAGCCAACAATCAGATAAATTCTTTTCTTGTGCAACAATGTGGTGATATTTCAAGAATTTGTTTTCCCACCCTCCATCAGCATCATCATATGTGTTAACAAGAGGGCACAATAGATAGTAGAGAATATAGAGGTACTCTCCCTGATTCATGATTTGATGAAACGTTTGCAGTGTGAGGCGTGAACCCAGGTAGATTTTCCTTCCAATTTCACTGATGTATCTTGGGTCCAGAGCTTTCCTCACGTGACGCTTCACTGTAACCCAATCTCCAGGTTGCCTTCCGGGGAGTTGGGATCTGGAATGGAACTGAAAACACGTTTATGAATTTGATGTAAATTTCTGTGTATTTGCCCTACATACTCTGTTATGTCAGAATGTGTGGTCTGAAGTTGCTGTGGAAAATATAGGCCAGTGCTCCTTGGAGCACTGCCAAACAGAATTTCATATGGACTCAGTTTAGTTTTCCTATTAGGTATCACTCGGACTGTGTGCAAGGCTATGGGTATTTTCAGCTTCAGTATACCATTTAACCTTTCGACCTTCCCTGAACTCTGAGGGTGGTACGGGGTGTGGAAGGCTTGTTGAATACCTAAGGCCTGAAGTATTTCTTGTAACACTTCTGAAGTGAAATGTGTTCCTCTATCACTTTCTATAACCTCTGGTACTCCAAATCTACAAACTACTTCTGCTAGCAGTTTCTTTGCCACTGTTTTCGCATTTGCTTTTGCTGTAGGCCAAGCTTCTGGCCATTCTGAAGAGAGGTCAACACATACAAGGACATACTCATATGTGCCCAACCTTGGTAATTATATGAAATCAAGTTGTAATCGCTGGAAGGGATACAATGGCTTAGGAGAGCATTTTGCAGGCACCTTAACAGTTCTACCGGTGTTATGGCAGGCACAAATAATGCATCCTTGTACAAATTTGACAGCATTGTTGAATCCTGGTGCCACCCAAGCTTGTTCTACCAGACTTACCATTGCTTCTTTGGATTGGTGAGTTGGGCCATGTGTCAGAGCACACATCATAGGATATAGTGCCCGTGGAAGGCATAGCCTTGCATTCACAGCATACAAACCTTCATCATTCTTCTTGGTCATCCTCTTGATCCAAGCCTCTTCCTCTGGTTGAGTGGCTTGTTCCTGAAATTGTCTAAAAAGAGTTAGATCTACATTCCCCATTAAGGTGACATTTGTCTCTACAGCATAGGCAGCTGCTGGAAGCGGGAGCAGTGCTGCAGCTTTGGCTGCTGTTTCAGCAAAATGTTCCCGTTGCCCCCTGGTTGGTCCTTAGTGGGCCCTGGCCCTTTAACAAGGCCACCTTTGGGAACCCCTGAGTGCTCGAACATTGACCAAAATTCGCATTCTTTATGGGTTTACCGATGACCCCAACAAAACCCCTGCTGCGCCAAAGGGGCCCAAATCATGTGCTAGCCAAAAGCAAACCGGGAATTGTAAAAATGTTTACAGTCCCCCCTTCAGCCATTATGCATCCCAGCCAGAGTTTTGAGTTTTTTCCCCTGGGGGGAGCACCCAGGGGCAAGGACCCTTGCTTACCATTTCCCCAAAGGGTGGTCACTGCATACCCATGTAGGGTTTTTTCCATTTTGTAATCGGATCCATCTAAAAAAATTTTCAAAATCAGCTTTAGGTATTGCACTTCATGACATTTCCAAATTCCTTGTTTCAGTTTTCTTTAAAACTAAGCAATCATTTTCCCTGCAACAACTTCTTGCTTCCGGGTTCCTCAAGTCGGAAAGTAAGGTGGGGATTGAGTATGGTAATCTTTAATTGTGACATTAGGTGGTGGATGAGGGCTACCCATATTTATTGATCTTGCCAGGCGATGTCTAATCCTTGCTTTGAGGGAAAAACCGTCTGCTGAGGGACATGAATTGGAAAAGCTGGTCCTACCATGTCTGCAACTTCCCTTCAAAACTGACAGGTTATTCTCACAACAGATGGGGCCCCCAGCAACTTTTGGATTTGCACCGAGTAGTACCCAAGGGGCGATGTTTACCACCATAAGGGTTGCCCATTTTTTATGACGAACAATTTAAAAAACCAAATTTAAAAAAATAGGAATCCCTAGGCGGGGGCCGACACTATTGCTTTTTTTGGGGCTGTGAAACCCTGCTTTATTTCCCTCTGTCACATAAGGTTTTCCCTTTTTATTGCATTGGCCACAACATAAAAAAAGAAGTTGGATCAAAGATGATGCTGATGGAACCATTCCTCATGCTGTTTTAACCCCAAAAATGTTCTTACCCCTAAGTTTTTTTGGTTCTTTAACTGGTCCCCGGCTTTTTTCCTCTCGGGAGTGATATCTTGGCTTTGCTGAAAATGCAAGGGCCCAAATAATCTTTTCTAAGCTTTGCAATCTGTAATTTTTCTTTTGTACTTCACCCCCCTCGCAGAGGAAATTTTTTGGGGTGACAAAGTCTCAAGCAGACAAACCTTTTGGGGTATTGCGCAGATCATAAGTCGTCCACATACGAAGGAAAAGTGGTTGTTTGTAAGGGGGCCCGGTTGTAATAACTTGGACATTAAATTTTTGAAAAATCTGAAGGAGAGTGGTGCCCCCTTTTGGGGAAACTGTCCCAAAAATACTGTCTTCCATTGAAGGGGAAAGCCAGAAGTTTGGCTTTCTTCATCCACTGGAACTGAAAAAAATGCATTTGAATTGTCTATGACCCTGAAATACAAAAGGCTTGGGGGAATTTGGTTAAGCAAGGTTGTGGGTTGCTAACAAAGGGGGATTGTTACAATTAATTTATTGATTTCCTTAAATCAGTACCATCCTTAGACAGTGGGCCTGGGTTTTACTCTGTTCCGCACGGGGAAAAAAAGGGGTATTATAAGGGGATGGCATTCCTTATGACTTTCTCTTAAATCTCCCGAAACGATCCCAAAGATCAAACTGCTCCTTACTTAAAGGATATTGTTTTATTCGGGCTGGGAAATGTTCCTGGGGTTTTTAAATTTATTTTCCTGGGGTTACCTTTAACAGCCCCATCCTTTTGTTTTTCCCCCAAAATTTTTGAGGGACCGGGTAACATTTTTTACCCGTTCATCTGGAGTCTCTTCTTCAGGGGTCTCCATAAGTCCAAAAAGAAAGAATTAATGCTCAAGATGGGTTCCTTAAGGGGCCCTTTTAACCCTTATCCCCTTTTTTTTCCCTATTGGATATTTACACCTATCGCACTAAAATATCTGACCCAGCAAATTCACAGGCAATGATCTATACCGGGGTGGTGCCCCAATTTCAGTTGATCCTATCGCAACTTCATGGGCTTTTTCTGGTTAAAGGGACATGGTTGTTCCTCCCAACCAAACCCAAAACCCTTTTTAGGTGTTAGGGGAATGTTTGGGGCCCTGAGCTGTTAAACGGTTCGGGTCGCCCCCAGTCTAAAAGACAATTTAAAACCCTTCCCATTCGCAAAGTCAATTTCTTTAAAGCATGTGACCTGGTTTTTGGGGGTATTGACAACGGGGAAAGCTTTTTTTTGTGGGGGCTGCCTATTTCCAGCCCTAGGACTTGGTTTTTTGGTTATCCCGGCTGCGCTGGTTCTGGAGCGCCCAAGGCAGTCCTTTTTCATTTGGCCACGCCCCCCGCACTCGAAACATAATCCCCGCCTCTTGTATTCTTCTGAATTAACCCTTTTTGTGGGGGGAGGTGTTTTAATCTCCAATTTCTTCACCCCTTTCATTGGTTGCTCACTATTTGACACATACAGTATTGGGACTGCCTGCTTTTGAGCCTTTTGAGTTTTCTTTTGTTGTTCTGTTCCTCTAGGCTCCTAAGAACAACAAGTGACTGCTCTATGGGAGTATGCATGCATTCAGGACGAATCTTGAGTAATTCTGCCTTTAACTCTTCCCTTAACCCATTTATGAAGCACGTACGAAAGATCCACCCATCTCTAGTTCCTGGGGTGGTAACATCAAAATCTTGATCCTGGAAGATAACCATTAAACGGCTGTAATACTTATCCACTGATTCCTCTCCTCCTTGGAAAGCCTCTGGCAAGCCTGATGCTCATTGGTTATTTAATTCCTTAGTTACCACCTGTAACCTCTTGATAAACTGTTCTCCACTTTTTCTCAACTTCTGCTCCCCTACTGGTGGAACAGCTTCTACACCCTTGTTTCCTTCAACTGGTACCTTCTTGATCCTGTCCATAAAGGGTGCACCTACAGCTGCAATACATAATGATGACAGATCAGCCCATGTTGCGTTATATATTCCCTGTATCCTCATCAAAGACTTGAAAAATCCTAAGGGATTCTTGTAGGGGTCAGTCAGTGTACTGGCCATACTAAGCTGTTCACCTTGAGTCCAAGGTTTGTACCAGGTAACTACTTGTGATTCCACCCTTTGCTCTACCCCCTCTCCTGGTGTAGTGGTGGTCTGTTTAATTACTGGGTACATTCCTGTCTTTGAGTTTCGGGTTTTAGTCTTTTCACATGTGTGACACTCTGGACTCTCATTATTTCTGTGAGCTAGGGGTGGGTCACAATCACACACCCAAGTTTGTGATCTTAAGGACCTAATGTTTTGTCCTATATCTCTACCTTGTGGTGTCCCTCCTGTTGCCCCCTCCAGAGGCTCTTCTGCTCACTCTAGCTCACCCATTCTTACACCCTGCCTGTGAACACCTTGTGGTGTCTCCCCTAAATCCTCAGGGCTAACAATTTGCCACTCACCCCCTTGTCCTCTTACTAATCTAAGGTGTGGAGTGGATGTTATCTGGCCATGTGCATTAGGAGATAAATGCACACGCATAGGAGTGCATGTGGAGGAGACCTCCACCCTTGCAGAGGATCTTTTACATGGACGGGAAAACTCATCTCGTGGTGTGGTGCACCTATAACACCTGACTCTATTTTCCTTATTACAAGCTGTGCAATACCAGCATTGCCACCCCTGTATCCAATCCGCTCTCTCTGAATCATCATTTGATGATGATGCAGGGGTAGAAGATGACACACGTCGTCTCCAAGCTTGTGTACTTAGATATGATGAGGGGATTGGAGTTTGATGTGTTTCCTCCAACCTGGTCATATCTCTATACTCTGTACTTGTACTGCCTTAATGACAAGTCAGGATCTTCCTCACTAGTCATTAATCTTTGTGGTGGATATCAGGGTTCCGGATACCTTGAATTGCACTCTGGATATGCAGGAGGAGCAGTTGGAGGTCTTATATACTCCTCCTCAGAATCATCATGGTGTTTATTATGGGGATCATGATTAGTGGCTTATTCTCAACCGGGCTTTAAACCTGAAAAACCCCTACCCGTGGCCCTTTTCTATCCAGTCTTTTCACTTTTTGAAAAATTTTTCCCTCTTTTTAGCAAACTAAACGCCCGTGGTTGGGCCCTTTTTTTCGGGGGTTTCAAAAATTTTTGCCATTTTTCACTGCGCCCTTCCCGTTCTTTTTAAGCGACCAAAAACCTTTTATTGTAATCTTGGGAACAAATTGAAAAAATCGATTTTCTCCCCCTTTTGGTTTGGTAGGGTAGTTTTCCCCTAGCAAAACAGTTTTAAAGGGGAAGGGGATCCCCGTTTTGATTTTTCCCCTATGAAAAATTTATTGCAGATATTTCACCTACCCTTATTCAAGGAATAGCTAAATCCTACTACAGTATTGTACCAGTGAGCTTTGGGTCCAGAAATTTGGGTTTTTCCTTTACTGTCCCGGGTGCCCTCCCCACACCATTGAAACCAAAATTTCAAAAAAATAGCTAAACCTTTAACCCAAAATTTCCCGTGACTATTTCAAAAGTATTTAAAGAGTAGCGCCTAAGACAACCCAAATCCATGCAAAGTACTTGGGTTAACAAAAAATATTTTTCTGACCTTCCCGGTTTTCAAAAAAGGGGGGGGGGAAAATTTTTTAGTACTATTTCCAAAAAAAAGGTTTAAAAAGTCTGCGTTAAATTTTTTGACTGCTTTGAATAAGCCCAAATTGGGAAGAACAATTACTCAGCTTTGCAAAACCGAAGGGCAGGGTGCAAACCTTGGGAAACAGGTTTAATTTTTCAAAAAACCAAAATTAACCAAATAAAATTAAAAGTAAAGTTTGGGGAAAAAATTTTTTTAGTCATTAAAACAACCCCCCGCTCCCAAAAAAGAAACAAAACCCCCAATAAAACAATGCAAAACCTTCCGTTCAATGTACTTTTATCAGTACTAACCCCGAGACTTAAACAAGCACAGTAATATTCATCAATTTAAATTTCTTGTCATTACGTACAACTTTGGGTCAGTGTTTTTCACAAAATCAAAGAAAAAACATTCACTTTAAAAAAAAAAATTAAGTACGTATAAAGAATACAATATATCAATAGTAAATTTCGGTTATTTCTAATACTTAAGATGCGCACTTTTTAAACAAAAGTTTAAAAAGTTTTGCGATTTTTCGCAAAAAATTTAAATCGGCACGGTATTTTCGTGATCAGATTTTTTTTTGATCACGCGATAAAATTTTGGTTAAAATCTGTCTAATCTATTTAATATTGCGCCCTTTTTTGGGGTTGTGCATTTTGGCGGGCCCGCAAATCAGCTTACAGAATAGACAGGTGAATTCTGGTGACATCAGACGGGGGTTTATGGTTTTGGGTTGGCTGGAAAAAAACACTGATCTCGTTTTACAAGAAAAACCCCCCCCTGTTTATGATCATGGTTTCAGTTTTTCAAAGCATGGGTGGCCTCTGCCTTTCAAACGAATTATTCTATTTTTCACGAGACAGCTCTACTTTTATGTGACCTTAAACTTGTTTTGACGATATTTTGCAATTTTAGGTATTAGGCAGAGAATTTTTTAAAAGGAAAAATCTACCCCCTGTAAAGTCACGGGGGGGGAGAGCGGGGGGGGCCCGCGGGCGAACACGCAGCTCTTAAAGAAACTGATATTGTATTGCAGACATTGCATTGAATAGCTTTTTTATTAACAGTTTTTGTTGAAATATTACTTGTTTTTGGGGAGCCCGACTTATTTAGGGTAAAGATCTTTTCAGTAATTTCAAGTCTATTGTTAGGTGCAAAAACTCCACTTTTTATCTTACATTTCAGACATTTTTTCTTTTTCAATTTTGCCCGTCCGCTTTTTTGATGAGCCACCCTTTCAGTTAAATTTTAAACCACAATTTTGTAGTCACCACAGGTTTATAGGTGCCAAAAATACCTTTATTACCGAACATTTCGATACATGTTTTTTTTACTTTTTTCCCCGTCCCTTTGTTGATAGAGCCACCTTGCATTTAAATTTGAACCCCCAATTGTGTAGTCCCCCACAGGGGAATTGTAGGGGCCAAAAATACCTTTATTAACCTATACATTTCAGAAAACTGTTTTTTGCCCCTTTTTCCCAGTCCGATTTGTTAAGACCACCTTTTAGTTTTAAATTTTTAATCCAGCAATTTGTGTAGTCACCAAAAGGTGAATTTAAAGGGGCCCAAAAAAAAAAACCCTTTTAATTTTTCATTACATTTTAGATCATTTTTTTGCATTTTGCCCGTCCCCCGATTTTTTATAGAAGCCCCCTTGCAGTTAAATTTGAAACCGCAATTGTGTTCACCAAGGGAATTTATAGGTCCCCAAATACCTTTTTTATCCGATACATTTCAGATACGTGTTCTTTGCCTTTTTTCCCCCGTCCCAAATTTTTTGAAAAGAGCCATTGCAGTTAAAA
>JAODAL010036956.1:0-41010 GCA_025379985.1 Phyllomedusa bahiana
CCCTTGTAGCCAGATTTCCCCCATTGAAACCAGTGTGCCCCCATTGTAGCCAAAGGGGCCCCCCTTGTAGCCAGGGGATGCCCCCCTTGGGAGCCAGTGAAACCCCCTGTAAGTAAAAATAAAAAAACAAAAATTTCTCACCTGGGTCCGTGCGTCCCCCTCCGAAACTCAAGAGCGGTTTTAAGCGGGTTGACCCTCAAACATGCTGCTTACACTGCACGCAGCTCCAGGGAAACTCCTCGGGGGGCAGAACTGAGGGGCCGGGAATCGAGCGTCCCCAGGGGGCGGGGGTGAGAGCTGTGCCCCCCCCCCCCCGTGACGCTGATCAGGGGAGGAGGGCAAGGACGGGGAAAATCCGTCCCCCCCTCCCCCCCTGCAGCTGCTGGCTCTTTCGGGTCTGTTTTTAAAAAATCGCGCAGAGTCATGGCGATCCTCCGGGCGGGGCGGGCGGCCGCGGCGCCCCCCGCGGGGGAGCGGAGCCCCCGGGGCCCCGGGCGACCGCATTCCCCCGCCCGCCCCCAAAGGAAAAAGGGCCCGAACAAAAAACCCTTTGGGGCACCATAGGGTTTTTGGGGAACTTTCCCGCGGCACACTGGTTTAAAATCACTGCCCTAGAGGGTTGTCCTCTTACCCCTCCAGGGCACAGATTGTTCCCTTTTCCCTCAGGGGTAAACCTCAAGGGGCGTCCTCTTTCCTCCTCCAGTCACAGAGGTTCCTGCTTCCCTCAAAATTTTTTCCCCCCAGAGGTGTCCTCTTAAACCTTTCCCCCGTCACAGTGGGCCCCCCTGTCCCCACATGTATCCTCTAGAGGGGGTCCTCTAAACCTTTCCCCCAGCACAGGGGTTTGGCCCCCTATCCCTCACCTGTATCCTCCTAGGGCTCCCCCTTACCTCCTCCAGTCACAGATGGTTCCCTGTCCCCTCACCCTGTATCCTCTAGAGGGGGTCCCTCTACCTCCTTTCCCGTCACAGATGGGTTCCCCCTGTCCCCTCACGTGTATCCCCCAGAGGGGGGTCCTCTTAAACCTTTCCCCCAGTCCCCAGAAAGGGCCCCCTATCCCTCCATGTATCCTTTTAAAAGGGGCGTCCTCCCCTTTCCTCCTTTCCCGTCACAGAAGGGGTTTCCCCTGTCCCCAATGTAACCTAGAGGGCGTCCTCTTTCCTCCTCCAGTCACAGATGGTTCCCCCCTGTCCCTCATATGTATCCCAAAAGGGGGGTCCCCCCTTTCCTCCTCCATCACAGATGGTTTTTCCCGTGGAGGGCCCCAAAATGTATCCTCTAAGGGCGTCCCCTTAAACCCCCTTTCCCGTCACAGGGTGGTTTTCCCGTGTGCCTTTACAAAAAATCCTCTAAGGGCCCTCCTCTTTTCCTCCTCCATTTACAGGGTTGGGTTTCCGTGTTTCCTCACTTTTATCCTCTAGGGGCCCCGTCTTAACCTTTTCCCAGTTTACAGATGGTTCCCGTGTCCCCTCAAAAAGTATCCCCTAGAGGGGGTCCTCTTACCCCTCCAGTCCCCCAGATGTTTTTCCCCTTCCCCTCACAAGTATCCTCTAGAGGGGCGGGCCCCCTTCCCCCCCTCCATCACAGATGGTTCCCCGTGGGCCCCCGGTATCCCTAAAGGGGGGTTTCCCTTTTTCCTCCTCCAGTCACAAAATGGTTCCCCCTGTCCCCCCACGTGTATCCTCAGAAGGTCCTCTTACCTCCCCCAGTCAAAGATGGTTCCCGGGTCCCCACTTTTATCCTCTTTAAAGGGGTCCCTTACCTCCTCCAGTCCCCAGATTGTTCCCCCTCCCTCACGTGTTTTCCTCTAGAGGGCGTCCCCTTACCTCCTCCAGTCCCCGAAAGGGTTTCCCGTGTCCCTCCAATGTATCCTCTAAGGGCTCCTCTTCTTTTCCTCCTCCAGTCACAGAATGGGCCCCGGTCCCTCACTGTAACCTCTAAGGGGGGTCCCTTACCTCCCCAGTCACAGATGGTCCAGTGTCCCTCACTTATCCTCTAGAGGGGGGTCCTCTTACCTCCTCCAGTTTACAGATTGGTTTCCCGTTTTCCCTCAGGGTTATCCTCTAAGGGGGCCTCTTACCTCCCCCCATCACAATGGGTTTCCCGCTTTCCCCCACATGATCCCCCAGAAAGGGTTCCCCTTACCCCCCTCCAGTCACAGATTGGGGCCCCCCCCCCCCTCACATGTATCCTCTAAAGGGCGTCCCCCTTAAACCTCCTCCCCGCACAGATGGGCCCCCCAAAACCCCCCATTTAAACCCTAGAGGGGGTCCTTTTTACCTCCTCCCCGCACAGATGGTTCCCGTTCCCCCCACATTATCCCCCAAAAGGGCGTCCTCTTACCCTCCCCCAGTCCCCAATGGGTTCCCGTTCCCTCACGGGATCCCCTAAGGGCGTCCCCCTTACCCCTCCCCGTTTACAATTGGGCCCCCCATCCCCACATTATCCCCTAGAGGGGGGGGTTTCCCCCCCTTTCCTCCTCCCCCGTCACAGATGGTTTTCCCCTGTCCCCCCACATGTATCCTAAGGGCTCCTCCCCCCCTTTCCCCCATCACAGATGGGGCCCGGTCCCTCATTTTTATCCCCCTAAGGGGCGTCCTCTACCCCCCTCCAAATTTACAGAAGGTTTTCCCGTGTGGCCCTTTACATGTATCCTCCCAAGGGGGGTCCTCTTACCTCCCCAACACAGATGGTTCCCCGGTGCCTCACATGTAACCCTAGAGGGCGTCCTCTTTCCTCCTCCATCACAGATGGTTCCGTGTGCCTTTACAAGTATCCTCAAAAGGGCGTCGTCTTACCCCTCCCAGTCACAATGGTTCCCCGGGGTTCCCCCCCATATGTAAACCCCTAAGGGCGCCTCTTACCTCCTCCGTCACAAAGGTTTTCCCCTGTCCCCCCACAAAATCCTCTAAAAGGGGGCGCCCTCTTCCCTCCTCCCCGTCACAGATGGTTCCCTGTCCCTCACGTGTATCCCCCTAAAGGGGGTCCTCCCCTTTCCTCCTCCAGTCACAATGTTCCCGGTCCCCCCACGTTAATCCTCTAAGAGACGCCCTTACCCCTCCAGTCACCGATGGGTTTCCCCCTTTCCCCCCACATGTATCCCCCTAAGGCGTCCTCTTACCTCCCCCCATTTACAGATTGTTTCCCCTCTCCCTCCGGGGCCCTAGAGGGCGTCCCTTACCCCCCCCCATCACGATGGTTTCCCCTTTCCCTCCCCATGTATCCTCTAGAGGGGGTCCTCTTTTCCTCCTCCAGTCACAGATGGGCCCCGTGGCCCTCACATGAACCTCTAGAGGGGTCCTCTTACCCCTCCCCAGTTTACAGAGGCTCCCTTCCCCCCGGTATCCTCTAGATTTCGTCCTCTTACCTCTCCCAGTCAAAAAAGATGGGTTTCCCCTTTCCCTCACATGATCCTCTAAGGGCGCCTCTTTCCCTCCCAGTCACAGATGGTTTCCTGGGGTCCCTCAAGTGTATCCTCTAAGGGGGTCCTCTTACCTTTCCTCCAGTCCCCAGATGGTTCCCGGGGTCCCTCCAAAAACCTCTAAGGGCGTCCTCTTACCCCCCCCCCTTCCCAGTCCAACAGATGGGGATTTTCCCCGTGTCCCTCACCCTGTATCCTCTTTGAGGGGCGTCCCCTTACCTCCTCCCGTCACAATTTGGCCCCCGTGTCCCCCCACATGTATCCTCTAGAGGGCTCCTTTTTTACCTCCCCCAGTCCCCAGAATTTTTTTCCCCCGGGCCCTCTCGTGTAAACCCCCTAAAAGGGCGTCCCCTTACCCCCCTCCCAAACACAGCTGGTCCCCATTACCCTCAAAATGTTCCTCTAAGGCGCCCCCTTCCCCCCCCCATCCCCAGATTGGGTTTCCCCTGTCCCCTCACGTATCCTCTAAGGAGGCGTCCCTTACCTCCTCCAGTCACAGATGGTTTTCCCCTGTCCCTTTACGTGTATCCTCTTAAAAGCGTCCTCTTACCCCCCAGTCAAAAGATGGTTTCCCGTGTCCCTCACATTAAAAACCTCAGAGGGCGTCCCCTTAAACCCCTCCCTTCACAATTGTTCCCCCTCCCCTCCCCGTTAACCCTTTAGGGCGTCCCTTACCTCCTCCCCCTCCCCAGAAGGTTTCCCCTGCCCTCACATGAAACCTCTAGAGGCGGTCCCTTTCCCCCCCCAGCACGTTGGGGGCCCCCTTCCCTCCCATTATCCCCCCCTAGAGGGCGTCCTCTTACCTCCCCCCATTTTACAAGGCTCGTGTCCCCACTGTATCCTCTAGAGGGCGTCCTCTTACCTCCTCCAGTCACAGATGGTTCACGTGTCCCTCACATGTATCTCTAGAGGGCGTCCTCTCACCTCTCCCAGTCACAGATGGTTCCCGTGTCCCTCAGATGTATCTCTAGATGGCGTCCTCTTACCTCCTCCAGTCACAGATGGGCCCCGTGTCCCTCACATGTATCCTCTAGAGGGCGTCCTCTTACCTCCTCCAGTCACAGATGGTTCCCGTGTCCCTCATATGTATCCTCTAGAGGGCGTCCTCTTACCTCCTCCAGTCACAGATGGTTCCCGTGTCCCTCACATGTATCCTCTAGAGGGCGTCCTCTTACCTCCTCCAGTCACAGATGGGCCCCGTGTCCCTCACATGTATCCTCTAGAGGGCGTCCTCTTACCTCCTCCAGTCACAGATGGTTCCCGTGTCCCTCACGTGTATCCTCTAGAGGGCGTCCTCTTACCTCCTCCAGTCACAGATGGTTCCTGTGTGCCTCACATGTATCCTCTAGAGGGCGTCCTCTTACCTCCTCCAGTCACAGATGGTTCCTGTGTCCCTCACGTGTATCCTCTAGAGGGCGTCCTCTTACCTCCTCCAGTCACAGATGGTTCCCGTGTCCCTCACGTGTATCCTCTAGAGGGCGTCCTCTTACCTCCTCCAGTCACAGATGGTTCCCGTGTCCCTCACATGTATCCTCTAGAGGGCGTCCTCTTACCTCCTCCAGTCACAGATGGGCCCCGTGTCCCTCACATGTATCCGCTAGAGGGCGTCCTCTTACCTCCTCCAGTCACAGATGGTTCACGTGTCCCTCACATGTATCTCTAGAGGGCGTCCTCTTACCTCCTCCAGTCACAGATGGTTCACGTGTCCCTCACATGTATCTCTAGAGGGCGTCCTCTTACCTCCTCCAGTCACAGATGGGCCCCGTGTCCCTCATATGTATCCTCTAGAGGGCGCCCTCTTACCTCCTCCAGTCACAGATGGTTCACGTGTGCCTCACATGTATCCCCTAGAGGGCGTCCTCTTACCTCCTCCAGTCACAGATGGTTCCCGTGTCCCTCATATGTATCCTCTAGAGGGCGCCCTCTTACCTCCTCCAGTCACAGATGGGCCCCGTGTCCCTCACTTGTATCCTCTAGAGGGCGCCCTCTTACCTCCTCCAGTCACAGATGGTTCACGTGTGCCTCACATGTATCCCCTAGAGGGCGCCCTCTTACCTCCTCCAGTCACAGATGGTTCACGTGTGCCTCACATGTATCCTCTAGAGGGCGTCCTCTTACCTCCTCCAGTCACAGATGGTTCCCGTGTCCCTCACATGTATCCTCTAGAGGGCGTCCTCTTACCTCCTCCAGTCACAGATGGTTCCCGTGTCCCTCACGTGTATCCTCTAGAGGGCGTCCTCTTACCTCCTCCAGTCACAGATGGTTCCCGTGTCCCTCTCGTGTATCCTCTAGAGGGCGTCCTCTTACCTCCTCCAGTCACAGAGGGTTTCCCCGTGTCCCTCACGTGTATCCTCTAGAGGCGTCCTCTTACCTCCTCCAGTCACAGATGGTTCCTGTGTCCCTCACATGTATCCCCTAGAGGGCGTCCTCTTACCTCCTCCAGTCACAGATGGTTCCCGTGTCCCTCACGTGTATCCTCTAGAGGGCGTCCTCTTACCTCCTCCAGTCACAGATGGTTCCCGTGTCCCTCACGTGTATCCTCTAGAGGGCGTCCTCTTACCTCCTCCAGTCACAGATGGTTCCCGTGTCCCTCACGTGTATCCTCTAGAGGGCGTCCTCTTACCTCCTCCAGTCACAGATGGTTCCCGTGTCCCTCACGTGTATCCTCTAGAGGGCGTCCTCTTACCTCCTCCAGTCACAGATGGTTCCCGTGTCCCTCACGTGTATCCTCTAGAGGGCGTCCTCTTACCTCCTCCAGTCACAGATGGGCCCCGTGTCCCTCACATGTATCCTCTAGAGGGCGTCCTCTTACCTCCTCCAGTCACAGATGGTTCCCGTGTCCCTCACGTGTATCCTCTAGAGGGCGTCCTCTTACCTCCTCCAGTCACAGATGGTTCCCGTGTCCCTCACATGTATCTCTAGAGGGCGTCCTCTTACCTCCTCCTCTATAGGGTGCCCTGTTACCCCATTTAGTCACAGATGGTGTCCCTGTCGTGCTAGGGCCTTTTTCCTAAATCCCGTCCTCTAACCCTTCTGTTTCTGGCTTAGAAGCAGCTGCCTGGCATTGTGCTGCGAGTCTACAAGTCCACTAAAGTCTTCTCCCACTAGAATTCTGCCAGTTCAACCCCCTAGGGGTGGTTCAGTTTTTGGGGAGTCTCTCAGGTATGACCACACTGGTCTGGATTGGACGTCAGAGTCATGTATCCGAGGTGAGAAGAGCTGGAAAACCGTGAACCTTAAGGGGCCACGTTCAGGGCGAGTCATGACGCTGAGGGCATTTTATCTAGAATTTCTCAGTCCATCACCTGGGGGTCACTCTGCTCCTCTTTTCCTCTGTACAGGGCTCTCCGGGCCCCTTTAATTGCTTGGTGTGATCTTAGCAGACAGGACCTCCCCCGGTGGTTTACACATTGGCGCTCTTACACCTCAAGGACACCATGGAGTGGCCGGGCCCCTCGAGGAGCTCAAGAGCCACTCTACATTCCCGGAATATCCTGAGGAGGTAACGTCAGCCGCTCTGCCTCGTCCTACCCAACATTCCCTGCCCCGCCGAGGCCTGATCCTCAGAACATAGCAGGGAGATGTATACCAGCCTTTAGGATGACCACGAGCCCTACAGGGCAGGACACCACCAGAGTGCACTGCACTATATACAAGTAAGAAAAAGTAAGTGAACCCTGTGGAACCTCCTGCATTGCTCCACTCATTACTAATACAATGATTGTATCTAAATCTCAATGATAGAGAAACACAGTGTAACAAATAACCCACAGACAAGTGAACTGATCTTACTCTTACTGGGCGAACATCCACAGTGCAGGGAAAAAGTCAAGTGAACCCTGTGGAACTTCCTGAATTGCTGCACTGATTACTAATACAATGTATCTGACTGTATCCAGGTCACAATGACAGAGAAATACAATGTAACCAATGACAGCCGTACTGTAACATCCACAGTGCAGGGAGAAACAGTAAGTAAACCTTTCGAACGTCTCTATTTCTTTGCCAATTACTAATCCAATGTATCTGAATGTATCTGAATCCCAGATACACAGTGTAACAAATAACCCACAGACAAGTGAACTGATCTTACTCTTACTGGGCGAACATCCACAGTGCAGGGGAAAAGGCAAGTGAACCCTGGCTTGCTGTACTGATTACTAATACAATGTATGTGAATGTATCCAAGCGACAGTTATAGAGAAATACAATGTAACTAATAACACATAGACAGCTGTGCTGTTCTGGTCATATTGAGTAAACGTCCACAGTGCAGAGAGAAAAAGTAAGTGAACCCTTAAATTTAATAACCAGTAGGTGCTCTGTAACCGGCACTTACTGCCACCAACCATTTCCTGTAGATCCATGGCTTTGGACCATTGGGATGGGGCGCAGTGTTTTTTGGCTTCCTTCGCTGCGTCCTTCCTTGCTCACCATGCTTGGTCATTGGTCTCTAGCAAATGGAAAAAAGACAGGGGCGCTGCAGGTGGCGGTTTTTGGCCTTTTTCCCCCTTTTTTTGGGCCCTTTCCCCTTTTTAGGATTTCCCGTTGCGCTCTTGGAGTAAGGTTTTCCAAGAACCCGTACCGGATTTCCTTTTGGTTTTTAGACAAAGTCCCCCCCCTCCCAACCTCAAAGTTCTCTCTATTTTCGTCTTCTGGACGGGTGTGCAGTGGGCCAGGTTTTACAATGATTTTCCCCCCCTGAAGAGATTAACAGTGACCAGGCTTTGTCCCGCCTTTTTTTAATAGGTTAAAAACTTTTTGTGAAACCCCCAAACCAAGGGGTTTAATTTTGTTTTTTTCTCCCTGCACTTTGGCCCCCTTTAACATTGGGGGCATTTCGGTATCTTTTAATTTTTACATTGTGTTTTTTCTGTAATTTTGATTAGAAACAATTCCCGAAAACAAATTGCAATTTTTATAAATTTCATAAATCAAGGGGGAAACCTGAAGGGGTTTTAAAAACTTTTTCTTTTTTGCCGTGGATGTCAAAACCCGACCTGAGCATACAGAAGTTTGTGTTTTAGTTTTTAACTTAAAGGGAAACCCCAATTTTAACTAAGATACAATTCCCGATCATTTTGTGTCTTTAACGTGCGAAAGCCAGGGGAAACCCAAAGGGTTCATTAAATTTTTCTTTGCTCTGTGGAAAGTTAATTGGGGTTTAAAGGGTCCCATTTTTTTTTGTTACATTGTGTTTTCTGTAATTGTACTGTGTACAAACAATCACATTTTTTTTATTATTTTAGACCGAATCCAAAGCATCCTAAGGGGGTTTAATTACTTTTTTTTCCCCCCCCCTGTAACCCTTTTGTGGATTTAAACGCAGACAACAGTCCCGGTTATTTTTTTTTATTGTGTTTTTTCTGAAAATTTTGGGCTTCCCCATTAAAAATAAGAAACTTTGGGTTATTTGGGTCAGTACGGGAAAACCAGGGGAAAAACCCAAGGGTTTTACCTTAAATTTGTCTTTCCTGCTTGTGGAAAGTTTCAGTTTGATTAGAGGGATACAATTTTCTGGTTATTTGTTTCATTGTGTCTTTTCGGGAAAATTTTGGAAATTAGGTACAATCAGGAAAATTTTTATAATTTTTTCAGCCTTTTACTAAGAAACCAATTTTTTGCTCAAAACGCGTAAGCGTGTGTCTTCCTCTATAGAATCCCCCCTATCCCTGTCCAGTGGGGTCATTGGTTGTTACAGGTTTTTATGTTAACTTTGGAATAAAGCTTTGCTATTTTTTAATGGATACAAATCATTGGCTTTCCATGCTGGGTCATTATCCTTCCATCATCTATTATTATTCAGTACAGAACCCAGGGAATCCTGAAGGGTTCACTTACTTTTTCTATGCAAATGTCCTTTTACGCTTCACATAAATAACTCCACGCCCAACAGTTCATTCACTGTATTATATAAACGCAGATTATGGTGTAGGAGACGGGTCGGGAGCCTCACGGGGCCTCCTGCCTACATCTGCTGGACGGAGGACAACTGTATACAGAAGTGTCCAGTTCTGGGTACAGTATATATTATAGGCAGGGAGCGGTCAGAAAGTGGTCATCACCTCAGACCTGGTCCCAGGAGAAGAAGGTTGGAAGAAGAAGATGACCGTCTGTATCCAGTCACACGTGTTATGGGACTTTCTTCAGAAAACCCCACAGGAAGCTCCACCACTGAGGCGGAGAAGAGGTATGGATGTAGAAGACAACCATTTGTATCCAGACACAAGTAACGTGTTATGGGATGGGGTCTTCTTCAGAAGCCCTACCACTGAGACCGGGCAGACGTATAGACATAGAAGAAGACAATCATCTGTATCCACCAGTCATATGTGTTATTGGACCTTCTTAAGAAACCCCACAGGAAGCTCCAACACTGAGACCGAGAAGAAGTATAGACATATTAGAAGACAACCATCTGTACACAGTCACCAGTCATACGGGTTATGAGACTTTCTTTAGAAACCCCACAGGAAGCTCCACCACTGAGACAGATAAGTATAGACATACAAGAAGGCAAGCATCTGTAACCAGTCATGTTATTGGACCTTCTTCTGAAAACCCAACAAGAAGCTCCACCACTGAGGTGGAGAAGTAGCATGGAAGCAGAAGACAACCATCTGTATCCAGGAACCAGCCATATGTGTTATGGGGATCTTCTTCAGAAACCCCACAAGAAGCTCCAACACAGACCGCGAAGAATGGATGTAGAAGACAACCATCTGGATCTAGACACCAGTCATGTGTTATGGGACCCTTTTCAGGAACCCCACTGAGACAGAAGTAGTGTGGATGTAGAAGAAGACCACTATCTGTATCCAGACACGTCACATGTTATAGGATGGGACCTTCTTCAGAAACCCCACAAGGAGCTCCACCCCAGAGACATAGAATAAGTATGGAAGAAGAAAATAACCATCTGTATCCAGTCATCAGTCACACGGGTTATGGGACCTTCTTCAGAAAACCCCACAGGAAACTCCACCACTGAGACCGAGAAGTAGTATGGTGGAAGAAGGCAACCATCTGTATCCAGACAGAAGTCACATGGGTTAAGACACCTTCTTCAGAAACCCCACAGGAAGCTCCACCACAGACACAGAGAAGTATGGAAGAAGGCGGCAACCATCTGTATCCAAACACAAGTCACATATGTTATGTGACCCAGCAGTGGATCATCTGAGAGGGTGCAAGGATCAGTGTTTTCAGGATATGGATAGACTTCACACCCTACTGGATCCATGAACAGTAGCTTGCTGACACTGTAACCTCACAGAACAGAAGAGAGTCCGTTCCTGGTCATTGGAGCAAAGGCCACAAGCGAATTTTTCAGAAGAGTGTACCTAGGACATATGATGGAGTGGGGGCCTTATCACAAAACCCCCATATCCTCATAGATCAGGTCAACGGACATGTCCAGGGGCTGAACCATCTCAAGGACTGACGCTGGGACACTTGTGTTGTCCACATGCTGAGGGGTCACAGAACTTTGGTCTTTAGTTGTTGTCCCAGGTTGCGGTTTATTGACCGGCGTCCCGGGTTGTGGTTTAAGGGCCGGCGTCCCGGGTTGTGGTTTAAGGGCCGGCGTCCCGGGTTGTGGTTTGTTGGCCGGCGTCCCGAGTTGTGGTTTATTGGCTGGTGTCCCCGGTTGTGGTTTGCTCATCGGTGGTGTGGACGGTGGTTTGGGTGGCAGGGGTGGTGTAGATTTGGGTTTAGCTTCTTTAGTCTCTGCAGTCCCTGTTTTTAGCACTTGACTATACACAGGCTCGGGGTCCCCATTGTTGTTGTTGTTGTTGGCCTGGACCACATGAGCTGGCAGCGATACCTTCTCGGAGCCGTCTTCCCTTACTGGTGGTCTTGGTAGAATCTTCCCTTGAGGTTTTGGAGCAGGGATTGGCTTAGGACCAGTTTTGTTACTGCGTTTACCTGGAAAGTGTGGCATGGCGTAGTCATCAGCGTTGGGGTTGTGTGGGAATTCATAGCCCACCTTCTCATCGTTGGCTTGCCGTTTCCAGGCCGCGGCCTCGGATTTGACCTCGGAGTATAGCTGAGGAGTTGCAGTGGACTGGGCTATGCCCTCGGGCTCATCGTAGATGTGCTCCTCACATCCTCTGAGAAGTTTTGGAGGAGCTACAGGAAGGACGCTAATGCCTCCTCCGACCACCTCGTATCCAACATGTTCATACAAATCAGAGTAGAGCGGAGAGGCAGCGCTTCTCTCCTTGTGTGACCGGACGTCTTTACCGGCCACGCTATCCACGGGATCGGAGTACAGGGGGTCAAAACGAGGATTTACTCCCTTGACTGAATCTTTAGGCTCGGAATAGACCATCAGGTGCTCGGGGTCTCCAGAATGACAGCTCATAGAACGGGTGACCGGAGAGAGCGGCGAGGGGTGGCTCTTCCCGGGAATTACCCCCAAGGCCAAGGTCTCTGGTTTAGCCAGTGGGAGATTGGGAAGAGCTCTGCTTTTGAGTGACCTATCATCCACGTCCTTCCTAGTTTGGACCTCAGAGCCAGAGTCTGATCCCAAGGAGGTGTTATCGGAGGGGGTGTCAGTGTCCAGACTGGGGCAGCTCAGGCGATTTTCTGAGCCTTGTTGAGCCCGGATGGAACCTTCCACTTTCTGAAAAATCTCATGTCCTTGTGATGTCTCAAAAGTAAAATTTCCAGGACCTGATTGACACCTTCTGCCGGCTTCGAAGGAGAACATGACCTAAAGGAGAAAAGGATAGGATCGTCATGGTAGAGAGGGTCTTGTCTAGTACTGTGTCCAAAATACGACAACCTGCCTCTACATTGTGTCTAAGAGTTTTCACAGCCACACCCCCTCTACTGACATCACTGAGAGGTTGTCTCAGCCCCGCCCCCTGTACTGACATCACTGAGAGGTTGTCACAGCCCCGCCCCCTGTACTGACATCACTGAGAGGTTGTCATAGCCCCGCCCCCTTTACTGACATCACTGAGAGGAGGTCACAGCCCTGCCCCCTGTGCTGACATCACTGAGAGGTGGTCACAGCCCCGCCCCCTGCACTATCACTAGAGGTGGTCACAGCCCGCCCTGACTGACTCACTGGATGGGGTCCCCAGCCCCACCCCCTGTACTGACATCACTGAGAGGTCACAGCCCCACCCCCTGTACTGACATCACTGAGAGGTGGTCACGGCCCCGCCCCCTGTATGAATCATGAGAGGTTGTCACGCCCGCCCCCTTTACTGACATCCTGAGAGGAGGTCACGCCCTCCCTGTACTGACATCACTAAAGGGTGTCAAGCCCGCCCCCTCATTGACATCACTGAGAGGTGGTCACAGCCCCGTCCCCTGATTGACATCACTGAGAGGTGGTCACAGCCCCGCCCCCTGCACTGAACTCACTGAGATGTGGTCACAGCCCCGTCCCCTGTACTGTGATGAGACCTAAGATGCAGACAGCTGGAGCTAGGACCAATGTGTAGCTTAGGGATCACCCTGACGTTATGCGAGTCTATAGAGGTGTCATCAATTCTTTGGTTCAGGGTCTGTAGAGCTCTGCCACCATTTTTCCTCTCACCTTGTCACGGCCGTATCTCCGCAGCAGTTTGTAGGGCCAGGAGTACAAGGCGTCCTTGGTGTTTGGATCCTTCAGTATTAAGCAGTCGGACTCAGCTCTCAGGAGATAAGTGCCCCGGAGGGAGCAACGCTCTGCAGCTTCTGTTCTCTGCACTGTGACCCTGTATTCTGACACTGCAAGAAGAGGACGAGACGATTCAGCCCAGGACTGTAGTATAGAGATTTCCTGTCCATACTATAATAACGTATAAAACAGAGGTCTCCCATCCATACTTAAAAAATTAAACATTGTATAAATGCACTGGTCCTGTCATGAAGAATCCTGCACATAGCTGGCTGTCCTGCTGCTGTATGATGAGTGGACTTCCTGCACATAGCTGGCTGTCCTGCTGCTTTATGGTCTGTAGACTTCCTGCACATAGCTGGCTGTCCTGCTGCTGTATGGTGTGTGGACTTCCTGCACATAGCTGGCTGTCCTCCTGCTGTATGGTGTGTGGACTTCCTGCACATAGCTGGCTGTCCTGCTGCTTATGGCCTGTAGACTTCCCGGGACATAGCGGCTGTCCTGCTGCTGTATGGTGTGTGGACTTCCTGCACATAGCTGGCTGTCCTGCTGCTTTATGGTCTGTAGACTTCCTGCACATAGCTGGCTGTCCTCCTGCTGTATGGTGTGTGGACTTCCTGCACATAGCTGGCTGTCCTGTTGCTGTATGGTCTGTAGACTTCCTGCACATAGCTGGCTGTCCTCCTGCTGTATGGTCTGTAGACTTCCTGCACATAGCTGGCTGTCCTGCTGCTTTATGGTCTGTAGACTTCCTGCACATAGCTGACTGTCCTGCTGCTGTATGGTGTGTGGACTTCCTGCACATAGCTGGCTGTCCTGCTGCTGTATGGTCTGTAGACTTCCTGCACATAGCTGGCTGTCCTGCTGCTGTAAAGTCAGTGGACTTCCTGCACATAGCTGGCTGGCCTGCTGCTCTACGGTGTGTGGACTTCCTGCTCATAGCTGGCTGTCCTGCTGCTGTATAGTCAGTGAACTTCCTGCACATAGCTGACTGTCCTGCTGCTGTACAGTCAGTGGACTTCCTGCACATAGCTGGCTACCCTGCAACCTTACGGTGTGTGGGCTTTCTGCATATAACTGGCTGTCCTGCTGCTGGACAGTCTGTGAACCTAATGCATATAGCTGGCTGTAGTACTGCTGTACAATCATTGGACTTCCTGCACATAGCTGGCTGTGTTGTGGCTATCTCGTCTGTGGACCCTGCACATAGCGGGGCGGCCTGCTGCTTTATGTTCTGTGGACTTCCTGCACATAGCTGGCTGTCCTGCTGCTTTATGGTCTGTGGACTTCCTGCACATAACTGGCTTTCCTGCTGCTGTACAGTCTGAGGACTTCCTGCACATAGCTGGCTATCTTGTTGCTATATAGTCTGTGGACTTCCTGCACATAGCTGGCTGTCCTGCTGCTATATGGTGTGTGGACTTCCTGCACATCACTGGCTTTCCTGCTGCTGTACAATCTGTGGACTTCCTGCACATAGCTGGTTGTCATGCTGCTTACAGTCTGTGGACTTCCTGCACATCGCTGGCTGTTCTGTTGCTGTATGGTCTGTGGACTTCCTGCATGTAGCTGGCTGTTCTGTTTCTGTACGGTCTGTAGACTTCCTGCACATAGCTGGCTGCTCTGCTGCTGTACAGTCAGTGGACTTCTTGCACATAGCTGGCTGCCCTGCTGCTGTACAGTCAGTGGACTTCCTACACATAGCTGGCTGTCCTGCTGCTGTACAGTCAGTGGACTTCCTGCACATCGCTGGCTGCTCTGCTGCTGTACAGTCAGTGGACTTCCTGCACATAGCTGGCTTTCCTGCTGCTGTACAGTCTGTGGATTTCCTGCACATAGCTGGCTTTCCTGCTGCTGTACAGTCTGTGGATTTCCTGCACATAGCTGGCTTTCCTGCTGCTGTACAGTCTGTGGACTTCCTGCACATAGCTGGCTGTCCTGCTGCTTACAGTCTGTGGACTTCCTGCACATCGCTGGCTGTTCTGTTGCTGTATGGTCTGTGGACTTCCTGCATGTAGCTGGCTTTCCTGCTGCTGTACAATCTGTGGACTTCCTGCACATAGCTGGCTGTCATGCTGCTTACAGTCTGTGGACTTCCTGCACATAGCTGGCTGCCCTGCTGCTGTATGATGAGTGGACTTCCTACACATAGCTGGCTGTCCTGCTGCTATATGGTCTGTGGACTTCCTGCACATCACTGGCTTCCTGCTGCTATATGGTCTGTGGACTTCCTGCACATCACTGGTTTCATGCGCTTACATCTGTGGATTTCCCTCACATGCGGTGTTTCTTTGCTTAAAGGTCTTGGACTTCCGCATTTCCCTGGCTTTTTCTGTTTCTGTAGGTCGTGACTTCCTCCCATGCGGCTGCCCTGCTGTATTGAAACCCTGCCATAGCGGCTTTTTTTGCTGCTATACGATCTGTGGACTTTCTGCACATAGCTGGCTGTCCTGTTGCTGTATGGTCTGTAGACTTCCGCAAACCTTTTCCCTCTCCTTGTCCCAAAAACCCTTTTGTAAAGTGTAAGACAGCACAGTCAGATATTAGAGGGGAAAAGGGGGAAAAGATTCTGGCTTTCAGGGCAGACAGATCACCCAGGCTATCTGTAGGTATGAAGGCGCACACAGCAGGGGGAAGGAGTGAATCACAGATTGTTAATCCCTATACAAATAACAGCAGGAGGGAGGAACAGGATGTAGAAGGCAGATCACAGAGTAAAGAGGAAGGAGAGCATCCAAGCCTTCAGGGAGGGCAGATCACCTATGTTATCTTTAGGTAGGAAAGCACAAGTGACAGGGAATGGGTGAAACACAGACTGTGCATGAGTGAAGAGATAACAGCTGGAAAGGGTAACAGGATGTAGAAGGCAGATCACATACTAAAGAGGAAGGAGAGCATCCAAGCCTTCAGGGAGGGCAGATCACCCAGGCTATTTATAGAATGAAAACACAAGAGGGGGAGGAGATTTCACAGAGATGTTTTGTCCCCTCAGCACGACCTTTTGCCCCCGGCCTTTGTGACCCCTTCAATTATTCCCCCTGTCACCATGTTCCATACCATCCTAGTCCCTGTCACCATGGTCCTTATGCCATCTTTGTCCCTACCATCCCTGCCCCACTCACTATGGTCCTTTCTTCCTTCCCTCCGTCACCATTGTCTCTGCCATCCTACCCTATGTCACTGTTGTCCCCGACATCCTTGCGGCCATCACTATAATTTCTCATGAGTAACATCATTGGCCCAGTGGTCCCCATCATCTATCCTACTACCCCCCATCCTCTTACCTTCCTCTCTGGAGACATATAAGCTCTTCACAGCCATCTCCCGGGACGCGCTCCTATCTGAGGCCTCCGACCCCTTGTCCTGGGAGCCAGTGACCCCCCCCAAGAAGAACAGAAATTTAGGTAAATAGAATAGGGGCCCTGGTTGGTTTTTGGGGTCAATAAGAGTGACCCGAAGTAATCCCAGCTGTGATGGCAACGGGGTGTACATACATTCCCCCTTCATGAATCCTCGGATTATGGTATCAGGAGACAACGCCCGATGCATCCACAGGTATCATTGGCAAGGGACAATGGCTGTGTGCCGAACCAGCAACAACCAAACCCCGGGGCCCCAAAGGGGTCATCTGTCCATTGCTACAAGCCCCAGTACCAGGGACACCGCTACACCAAAAATTTTTAAGAGGAGGTCACCTGTAACTTGTCCATCAGCCTGTTGGGATGCCTTTATAGCAAGGCCCGGGAAAGTATACAAAAACCCACCAATCACAGCACAGAAGAGTGGACAATGACCGTCCAATAACAGAACAGAAGACTGATCCAATAAAGTGTTGCCGAGCACACCTTTTTTCAATTATGTATTGGGACCTGGTATAATTACAATAGGATCTATATAAAGTATAAACCCGCACACAAAATATTTTTATTTTCCCAAAAATTCAAAACTTTTTAATCACACATTTTGTATATCCATAGAAAATGTTTTCAGTTTAGAATGGCATCATTTCCTTTAAACGTTTTTTGGCTTCCCTGACCTTCACAACAACGCTGTAACATAACAATATCATATATCATCACAACCATATATCCCTAAAACCCCAAATCCAAACCCCCCCACCCAAAAATAAATTACCCCATAAGAGAATCCCACAATATTAAAACATACCCCAACATAATAAAAAAAATACATCACAAAAGAACGTTCAACAAAAAACAACAACTCACATGAAATTTTTACATCAACTTCCACAGAATAATAGATGCCCCCTGGATCATACACACTCACATATTTTTTGTGCATACCTTTTTTATGTAATTCAAAACTACCAGGCTCTAAAGACAGAAGTAAATAAAATAAGAAAAAAACCATCAATATTATAGGGCTAAAATCTATATGTTTGTATATATTTTTTTTACGCGCAGGAAAAAAGTTCTAAATACTTTCAATAATCCCCATGTAAACGCCTATCTCGGTCTCTTGCATAGAGGAATGACAAGTATACACGCCCTGCCAAAAAAGAACTGGCGTCTCTTAAAAAACGGCGCTGCCCTTTCCAAAACCGAACCCGCATCGTAGGGGACATGAGTAACTACTTCCGCCCCCACTAAAGTTCTGCGCAAAGCACATCATCTCAATAACGATTACATTGTAGCGTCCGCATCCTGTTAGATTCTAAAGACAGCATCCCTTAAGGAGAATAACACTATAATTTGGAATCACGTCATCTCAGGGCAAAAAAGAGACCCTGTTTCCGCCCCTACCGCCGTTATTGCACATTATTATAAATAAAATAATAATATTATGACAAAAGTACCGCTCAATACTAGGGAAACCATAAACTAAATTATCCATAAGGGTAATGGATCACAGAACTATAAGGATCCATTATGTCTTAGATGTTGATAGTCAAATATTTACAGGTATATACTAATATTAATTCAATAGAGCTAAAATAACTCTATACAAAAAATATTAATTAATAGAACCATATATGTGAGTATTTATCCATGGGCATTTCACAGGTTAATGACAGACTATACAAAACATGGACACACAAAATTAGTACATGTAAAACATCCCTTATCCACAAACACTATTAATTTACATATATACATATATACATACACTGTATTCACACCAGATCGAATATTGAACATCCTAGAGAAAAGAAGAATCAAAAACGGTCAAAAAGACTCATGATAACTTCATCACTTTATTGTCTATCTAAATGTAAAATCGCATTCTCGGTTCAAACCACGGGGTGTCATGGTGTCTAGGTGGTGATTTTTTAAGGGGGCAAGGAAAGAGACCCTATATAAAAAAAACGAGGAGGTCTAGAAAGTGGCATTTCCAGAGAAAATCTCATGCAGAGTCGAACTCGGTCACAGATGGGGGTACAGTAAATGATAGTGATTTAGTTATTAACATCTCATCAGTAAATTTATCACCATCTGAACTGAGTTTGTTACAACATGGATTGTCATTTTGTCCAACACCACTTTTTGATTCTTTTAAGTTCGAACAGGAGTTGAGATACTTTTACCGCACATTACGGTTGAAGGCATTTTTTGGGGCTAATGTGGATGACAAACAGGATAGGGATCTTGTGAGTGCCTCTAATATGTTGTCAGTTAAGAAACTAGGTTTGCGGGTCCCGAGTAGTTTTAATCCCCCACATACGTCTCATGGGGTTGAGTCAGTTATCTCCCTGATCGATAGGGATATCCGTGCTATTTTACCTAGACGCAGACAGATGCACTTCTATGACAACTTGGATAAGGAGGAACGCAAGGCCCTCTTCTCTTTACAAAAAAATAAGAGTATCATATGCAAGCCAGCTGATAAAGGTGGTGCATTGGTCATCATGGATAAGGCTGTATATTTAGAGGAGGTTCAAAGACAACTTTCTGATGAAAGAACATATCGGAAATTGGACAAAGACCCCATTTTTCAGATAAAGGGTAGAATACGGGCCATCTTGGACAAATATCTGGAGAAAAAATATCATTGATCAAGCAACTTACAGATATTTACAGAAACAGTGTCCAATTTGCCCCGTATTCTACATACTCCCTAAAGTGCACAAAAGTCTAGAGAGACCACCGGGGCGCCCGATTGTGGCGCCTACGGATTCTATCTTCAGCCCAATTGCCAAATTTTTGGAAAAAATATTGACACCTTTAATTCAAACCTCAAGTTCCTTTGTGTTGGATACATCACATTTTCTTCAATTATTGCAGGAGATAAAACAGGTACCAGTAGAATCATATCTTGTGTCGTTTGATGTTGTGAGCTTGTATACATCTATTGACCATCAAGAAGGTCTACAGGCTATTTCCAGGATATTGAGGATTTCAGATTTGAATACTGAGGAACAAAATTGTTGTTTAGAACTGTTGACTGTTTTGTTGACTGATAACTATTTTTTGTGTGGGGACAATTTCTATAATCAACAATGTGGAACCGCAATGGGTTCGAATGTCGCCCCGCCATACGCAAACGCCTTCATGATGTCCTATGAGGACAGGTTTGTATATCCAAATGCGAATTTTCAGGAACATGCTTTGATATGGAAGCGTTATATTGATGATATTTTTTGCGTATGGCGGGGCGACCTTGAATCTTTACAAAACTTTTTTGATTTATTAAATGGTTTTTGTCAGAGTTTGCAATTTACAATGGAATATGATACCCACCAAATCCATTTTCTGGACACACTTGTGAAGAAAGATATGCAAGGATATTTATCTACGGATATTTATTCAAAACCGACAGATAGGAATAGCTTGTTGGATTATAGGAGTTGTCATCCGGTTAGCACCAGAAATGCCCTACCGAAATCTCAATTTGCAAGAGTGAAAAGAATAGTAACAGATCCAGTACTACAAAAGCAGAGATTGGATGAGATGGCAGGAAAATTTAGAAGGAGATATTACCCTGAGAGAACACTTGAATATGGGGAGGATTCAGAGAATGGGATTTCAAGATCTACCAATAGTGATAAACGTATTGCTTTTATTAGTACGTACCATCCTTTTATGCCCCAAATTTATCAGTGTATAAAGAAGAGATGGCCATTATTGGGAGAATATTACCCCCAAATTAATGAGTTCCAACAACCAGTCATGATTTCATCTAGGCGACCGAAGAACTTGAGGGATGCTCTGGTTAGAGCGGATATCGGCCCTTCTAAGGTACCATTAACACAACGGGTATTGAGCAACACAAGGAGAGGTACATTTGCTTGCCTACATTGTGCACAATGTGCGAATATCATCAGGGGAGAGCATGTGCAGCATCCGCACACTGGGAAAAGTATCCTTGTGCGTGGTTTCTTCACATGTGACTCCTCTGCTGTTATATATATACTGAAGTGCCCATGTGGCCTTATTTATGTGGGCGAGACAATGCAAAGGGTAAAAGATAGAGTTGCCTGCCATAAATCAACCATCCGTTGCAAAAAGACATGGCTACCGGTGCCGGCACATTTTATTGAAGCCCAACATACGGTGGCTCAGTTGAGATTTCAAGTCTTGGAACAAGTGAGACGCCCAAGAAGGGGTGGAGATCATGTTCGACTGTTAAGAGAAAGGGAATCTTGGTGGATACACCACCTAGACACCCTGACACACCGTGGTTTGAACCGAGAATGCGATTTTACATTTAGATAGACAATAAAGTGATGAAGTTATCATGAGTCTTTTTGACCGTTTTTGATTCTTCTTTTCTCTAGGATGTTCAATATTCGATCTGGTGTGAATACAGTGTATGTATATATGTATATATGTAAATTAATAGTGTTTGTGGATAAGGGATGTTTTACATGTACTAATTTTGTGTGTCCTAAACATGTTTTGTATAGTCTGTCATTAACCTGTGAAATGCCCATGGATAAATACTCACATATATGGTTCTATTAATTAATATTTTTTGTATAGAGTTATTTTAGCTCTATTGAATTAATATTAGTATATACCTGTAAATATTTGACTATCAACATCTAAGACATAATGGATCCTTATAGTTCTGTGATCCATTACCCTTATGGATAATTTAGTTTATGGTTTCCCTAGTATTGAGCGGTACTTTTGTCATAATATTATTATTTTATTTATAATAATGTGCAATAACGGCGGTAGGGGCGGAAACAGGGTCTCTTTTTTTGCCCTGAGATGACGTGATTCCAAATTATAGTGTTATTCTCCTTAAGGGATGCTGTCTTTAGAATCTACCAGGATGCGGACGCTACAATGTAAACGCTCTATTCGAGATGAGCGTACGCATGCGCAGTAACTATAGTGAGGGCGGAAGTAGATACTCATGATGCCCTACGATGACGCGGTTCCGGTTTGGAACGGCGCATGCGCCGCTTACTTTAAGAGACGCCAGTCTCATTTTTGAGCATGGCGTGTATACTTGTCATTCCTCTATGCAAGACGAGCCGAGATAGGCGATACACTGAGGATTATTGTAAGTATTTAGAACTTTTTTCCTGACGCCTGTTAAACAAATATATACAAACATATAGATTTTACGCCCTATAATATACTGATGGTTTTTTTTACTTTATTTTACTTTACTTCTGTCTATAGATGCCTGGTCATGTTTTGAATTACATAAACAAGGTATGCACTAAAATATGTGATGTGTGTATGATCCATGGGCATCTATCTATTCTGTGGAAGTTGATGTACATTTCATGTGAGTTGTTGTAATTTGTTGAACGTTCTTTTGTGATGTATATTTTTATCTATGTTGGGGCTATGTCTCATATATGTGGGATTCTCTTATGGGGTAATTTATAATCTTCGGTGGGCTGGTGGATTGGATTTGTGGTCTAGGGATAATATGATGTTGTGATGATATATGATATTGTTATGTTACAGCGATCTGTCTGATGAAGGCTCATGGAAGCCGAAAACGTTTACACAGAGAAATTGATCGCCATTCTAAACTGTAACATTTTCTATGGATATACAAATGTGTGATTAATAAAGTTTTGTAATTTTGGAATACAAAATATTATGTGTGCGGGTATACATATATATAGAACAGAAGACTGGACAATGACCATCCAGTAAAAGAAGACTGGACAATGACCATCCGATCACAGCACAGAAGAGTGGACAATGACCGTCCAATAACAGAAGACTGGACAATGACCATCCAATCACAGCACAGAAGAGTGGACAAAGACCATCCAATCACAGCACAGAAGAGTGGACAAAGACCATCCAATCACAGCACAGAAGAGTGGACAATGACCGACCAATAACAGAAGACTGGACAATGACCGTCCAATAACAGAAGACTGGACAATGACCGTCCAATAACAGAAGACTGGTTAAAGAAGAGTGGACAATGACTATCCATTCACAGCACAGAAGACTGGACAATGACCATCCAGTTAAAGAAGAGTGGACAATGACCATCCAATCACAGCACAGAAGACTGGACAATGACCGTCCAATAACAGAAGACTGGACAATGACCATCCAATAAAAGAAGACTGGACGAGGACCATCCAGTCACAGCACAGAAGAGTGGACAATGACCGTCCAATAAAAGAAGACTGGATGAGGACCATCCAGTTACAGCACAGAAGAGTGGACAATGACCATCCAATCACAGCACAGAAGAGTGGACAATGACCGTCCAATCACAGAACAGAAGAGTGGACAATGACCGTCCAATCACAGAACAGAAGAGTGGACAATGACCATGCAATCACAGCACAGAACAGTGGACAAGGACCATCCAATCACAGCACAGAAGAGTGGACAATGACCATGCAATCACAGCACAGAACAGTGGACAAGGACCATCCAATCACAGCACAGAAGACTGGACAATGACCATCCAATAACAGAAAAGTGGACAATGACCATCCAATCACAGCACAGAAGACTGGACAATGACCATCCAATCACAGCAAAGAAGACTGGACAATGACCATCCAATCACAGCACAGAAGACTGGACAATGACCGACCAATAACAGAAGACTGGACAATGACCGTCCAATAACAGAAGACTGGATAATGACCATCCAATCACAGCAAAGAAGATTGGACAATGACCATCCAATCACAGAAGACTGGACAATGACCTTCCAATAACAGCACAGAAGAGTGGACAATGACCGTCCAATAACAGAAGACTGGACAATGACCATCCAATCACAGCACAGAAGACTGGACAATGACCGTCCATTAACAGAAGACTGGACAATGACCATCCAATCACAGCAGAGAAGACTGGACAATGACCATCCAATAAAAGAAGACTGGACGAGGACCATCCAGTCACAGCACAGAAGAGTGGACAATGACCATCCAATCACAGCACAGAAGAGTGGACAATGACCGTCCAATCACAGAACAGAAGAGTGGACAATGACCGTCCAATCACAGAACAGAAGAGTAGACAATGACCGTCCAATAAAAGAAGACTGGACAATGACCATCCAAGCACAGCACAGAAGAGTGGACAATGACCATCCAGTGAAAGCAGAGTGGACACTGACTATCCAGTCACAGCACAGAAGACTGGACAATGACCATCCAGTTAAAGAAGAGTGGACAATGACCATCCAGTCACAGCACAGAAGACTGGACAATGACCATCCAATCACAGCACAGAAGACTGGACAATGACCAACCAGTTAAAGAAGAGTGGACAATGACCATCCAGTCACAGCACAGAGACTGGACAATGACCATCCAGTTAAAGAAGAGTGGACAATGACCATCCAATCACAGCACAGAAGAGTGGACAAGGACCGTCCAATCACAGCACAGAAGAGTGGACAAGGACCATCCAATCACAGCACAGAAGACTGGACAATGACCTTCCAATAACCGAAGACTGGACAATGACCATCCAATCACAGCACAGAAGAGTGGACAAGGACCTTCCAATCACAGCACAGAAGACTGGACAATGACCATCCAATCACAGCAAAGAAGACTGGACAATGACCATCCAATAACAAAAGACTGGACAATGACCATCCAATCAAAGAAGATTTGACAATGCCCATACAATCAAAGCACAGAAGAGTGGACAATGACCATCCAATCACTGCACAGAAGACTGGACATGGACATCCAATCACAGCACAGAAGAGTGGACAAGGACCGTCCAATCACAGCACAGAAGAGTGGACAAGGACCATCCAATCACAGCACAGAAGAGTGGACAAGGAACAGCCGATCACAGCACAGAAGAGTGGACAAGGGCCGTCCAATCACAGCACAGAAGAGTGGACAAGGACCATCCAATCACAGCACAGAAGACTGGACAATGACCATCCAATCACAGCACAGAAGAGTGGACAAGGACCATCCAATCACAGCACAGAAGACTGGACAATGACCATCCAATCACAGCACAGAAGAGTGGACAATGACCGTCCAATCACAGCACAGAAGAAAGGACAAGGACCATCCAATCACAGCACAGAAGACTGGACAATGACCATCCAATAACAAAAGACTGGACAATGACCATACGAGTACAGACGTGTGGACAATGACCATCCAATCACAGCACAGAAGAGTGGACAATGACCATCCAATCACAGCACAGAAGACTGGACAATGACCATCCAATCACAACACAGAAGACTGGACAATGACCGTCCAATCACAGCACAGAAGACTGGACAATGACCGTCCAATAACAGAAGACTGGACAATAACCATCCAATAACAGAAGACTGAACAATGACCGTCCAATAACAGCACAGAAGACTGGACAATGACCGTCCAATAACAGAAGACTGGACAATAACCATCCAATAACAGAAGACTGGACAATGACCGTCCAATAACAGAAGACTGGACAATGACCATCCAATCACAGCACAGAAGACTGGACAAAGACCATCCAATCACAGCACAGAAGACTGGACAATGACCATCCAATAAAAGAAGACTGGACGAGGACCATCCAGTCACAGCTCAGAAGACTAGACAATGACCGTCCAATAACAGCACAGAAGAGTGGACAATGACCGTCCAATCACAGAACAGAAGAGAAGACAATGACCGTCCAATAAAAGAAGACTGGACAATGACCATCCAATGACTGGATAATGACCGTCCAATAAAAGACGACTGGACAATGACCATCCAAGCACAGCACAGAAGAGTGGACAATGACCATCCAGTTAAAGACGACTGGACAATGACCATCCAGTCACAGCACAGAAGACTGGACAATGACCATCCAATCACAGCAAAGAAGAGTGGACAATGACCATCCAGTAAAAGAAGAGTGGGCAATGACCGTCCAAAAAAAGACAACTGGACAATGACCATCCAAGCACAGTACAGAAGAGTGGACAATGACGTCCAATCACAGAACAGAGGAGTGGACAATGACCATCCAATCACAGCAAAGAAGAGTGGACAATGACCATCCAGTAAAAGAAGAGTGGACAATGACCATCCAATCACAGCAAAGAAGAGTGGACAATGACCATCCAATCACAACACAGATGAGTGGACATTGCTGTCCGTCATGTAATGGATCTGTTATAGTCCTGGGGTCGGGTGGCCGCCATCACTGTCCATCATGTAATGGATCTGTTATAGTCTTGGGGTCGGGCGGCTGCCATCACTGTCCGTCATGTAATGGATCCGTTATAGTCCTGGGGTTGGGTGGCCGCCATTGCTGTCCGTCATGTAATGGATCTGTTATATTCTTCGGGTTAGGCGGCCGCCATCACTGTCCGTCATGTAATGGATCCGTTATAGTCCTGGGGTTGGGTGGCCGCCATCACTGTCCGTCATGTAATGGATCCGTTATAGTCCTGGGGTTGGGTGGCCGCCATCACTGTCCGTCATGTAATGGATCCGTTATAGTCCTGGGGTTGAGTGGCCGCCATCACTGTCCGTCATGTAATGGATCCATCATTGTCCTGAGGTCGAGCGGCCACCATTGCTGTCCGTCATGTAATAGATCCATTATTGTCCTGAGTTCGGGCGGCTGCCATTGCTGTCCATCATGTAATAGATCCATTAGTTTTGCTTGTGTTTTTATGATGAACTGGAAAAACAGTCATAACATGTCAGGTGTGAACATGACCTCATACTCAGCACAAGCTCAGGTAGGTTTCAGTCGTGGATACTCACCAGGAAGGCCACCTCGCTCAGCCGCTGCACCCATTCCTCACATTTTGGCCGCTCTGCCGATAGCAGCATGGTCTTGTCACTTGTCTCGATGATGAAGGCTGCCATGTTTTCTTTGTGGCCATTTTCTGTTGGGGCAGGGGCCACATGGATACATTCTGCCAGTCGTACAACCTTCCTGTCAGCGGCACGACGGGCGTAGATCTTCTCTCCGGCCAAAGTGCCGTCCTTCCAGTCATAGATCTCTAATCGAGCCACGCCAAACTGGGAGTCCGGATACAAAACCACGTAGCATCTCTTCCACTTCTGTAAGAGGACACAAAGAGGGAGACAGTGAGGTCGTCTACAACGATTTTAGACACAGACACCTGGTCGCCCAACCTAGTCTTCTACCAATGGGTCCATCCCTATCTCACCTGGTCACCTATCCTGGTCTTCTACCAATGGGTCCATCCCTATCTCACCTGGTCACCTATTCTGGTCTTCTACCAATGGGTCCATCCCTGTCTCACCTGGTCATCTGTCCTAGTCTTCTACTTATGGGTCCATCCTGGACATGGACACCTGGTCACCTATCCTGGTCTTCTACTTATCTTGGACATGGACACCTGGTCATCTATCCTGGTTTTCTACCTTTGGGTCTATTCCTGTTCCTGTCTCTCCTGGTGTCCTAACTATGGGTCCATCCCTGTCTCACCTGGTCATCTATCCTAGTCTTCTACTTATGGCTCCATCCGTGTCTCACTAGTCACCTATCCTGCTCATCTACTGATGGCTCCATCTTGGATACAGACACCTGATTGCCTAAGCTAGTCTTCAACCAATTGATCCATCCCTATCTCACCTGGTCACCTATCCTGGTATTCTACTTATCTTGGACATGGACACCTGGTCACCTATCCTGCTCTTCTACTTATCTTGGACATGGACACCTGGTCACCTATCCTGGTTTTCTACCTTTGGGTCTATTCATGTTCCTGTCTCTCCTAGTCTCCTAACTATGGGCCCATTCCTGTTTCACCTAGTCATCTATCCTGGTCTTCTACTTATGGGTCCATCCCTGTCTCACCTGGTCATCTATCCTAGTCTTCTACTTATGGGTCCATCCCTGTCTCACTGGTCACCTATCCTGCTCATCTACTGATGGCTCCATCTTGGACACGGGCACCTGGTCACCTATCCTAGTCTTCTACCTATGGGTCCATCCCTGTCCAGGCCCCTCATTATCATCATCATCATCATCATCGTCTTCATCACATCACCACTAGAAACCCCAGAGGATGTCAGACGTTCTGTTCACAGCTCTATAGTTTAAGACAATTGAAAGGGACTCCTCAGCTTTGAGTAGGAAAATAGTGATTGAAACCCAGAGACTACTAGAAAGGAACCTTGTTATAAGGGGATGTTCCCTTCCCAAACCTTGTGTGACCATCTCATTCTCCAATACCATCATGAGGCCATGTGTATGGAGTGACCACACGTCAGTGGCCATGAAGAATGAAGACGTGATGGTCACTCATCCAGAGACTCTACAACCCCTAGAAGAGACGAGCCTCCACCATCTGCTGGATGATAAAGAACCAACCTACTACATAAGAACATGGAGCATCATCCACTCATAGTGCATCATGTGAGCTCTGAGGCAAGCTGCTAGATCAAAAGACTGCAGCTTTGGAGGTGACTGGAGTATAGGGCACATAGGCCCAGCACAAGCTTCTCCTGTGACATCAGTACCGGAGCAGGTGGTGGACGGGAGCGACAGGTTTATTACAAGTGCTGGTTAATATATATACACGACAGGAAATGACATTCATTTTGGGAAAAATGAAATTGGACTTTGGAGAAGTAGCAGTAAAATGAGGAGTTCAAGGTTAAATAGTGAAAAAACAAGATTGCCTGAGCGATAATGTAATCCAGGAGCCACAACTGTATGCAAATCTTCATGACTGTGGTCACTGCTTGTAGAGAACCATAACATCAAGCATGTGTCCCAAGATGGCTGAGGAGCTCACCATGAGGACTGGAAAACCACCACAACATCAAGAATGTGTCCTGAGATGGCTGAGGAGCCCACCATGGGAACAGGAAAACCACCACAACATCAATCATGTGCCCTGGGATGGCTGAGCAGCCCCCCAGGAGAACTAAAAGACAACCACAACATCAAGCATGTGCCCGACGATGGCTGATGAGCCCACTATGAGGACTGGAAAACCACCACAACATCAAGTATGTGGCCTGAGATGGCTGAGGAGCCTACCATGCGGACTGGAAATCCACCACAACATCAAGCATGTGTCCTAAGATGGTGTGGAGCCCCCCATGAGGGCTGGAAACCACAAAAACATCAAGCATGTATCTAGTGATGGCTGAGGAGCCCACCATGAGAACAGGAAAACCACCACAACATCAAGCATGTGCCCGAGATGGCTGAGCAGCCCTCCAGAAGAACTAAAAGACCACCACAACATGAAGCATGTGCCCGACGATGGCTGTGGAGTCCACCATGAGGACTGGAAAACAACCACAACATCAAGCATGTGCTCTGAGATGGCTGAGGAGCCCACCATGAGGACTAAAAGACCACCACATCATTAAGCCTTTGCCCCAAGATGACTGAGGAGCCCACCATGTGAACAGGAAAACTGCCATGACATCAAGCATCTGCCCCAAAATGGCTGATGAGCCCACCATGAGGGCTGGAAAACCACCACAACCTCAAAGGAAGAACTAAAACACCACCACAACATCAAGCATGTGCCTGACGATGGCCGAGGAGCCCACCATAAGACCCCGACAACCACCACAACATCAAGCATGTGTCCGACATTGGCTTAGGAGTCCACCATGAGGACTGGAATACCACCACAACATCAAGCAGGTGCCCGACGATGGCCGAGGAGCCCACCACAACATAAAGAATTTGCCCCGAGATGGCTGAGCAGTCCTCCAGTAGAACTAAAGAACCACCACATTATCAAACATGTGCCCTGAGATGGCTGATGAGCTCACCACGAGGACTTGAAAACCACCACAACATCAAGCATGTGCCCTGGGATGGCTGAGGAGCCCACCATGCGGACTGGGAAACCACTAAAACATTAAGCATGTGCCCCGAGAGGGCTGAAGAGCCCACTATGAGAACAGGAAAACCACCACAACATCAAGCATGTATCTAGTGATGGCTGAGGAGCCCACCACAACATCAAAAAGATGCCCCTCGATCGCTGAGCAGCCCACTATGAGGACTGGAAAACCACCACAACATCAAGCATGTATCTAGTGATGGCTGAGGAGCCCACCATGAGAACAGGAAAACCACCACAACATCAAGCATGTGCCCGAGATGGCTGAGCAGTACTCCAGGAGAACTAAAAGACCACCACAAGATCAAGCATGTGCCTGACGATGGCTAAGGAGCCCACCACGAGGACTGGAAAACCATCACAACATCAAGGATGTGCCCAGAGTTGGCTGAGGAGTCCATCATGAGGACTGGAAAACCACTACATCATCAAGCATGTGCTCTGAGATGGCTGATGAGCCCACCATGAGGACTTGAAAACCACCACAACCTCAAACATGTGCCTGGAAATGGCTGAGTAGCCCTTTCAGAAGAACTAAAACACCACCACAACATCAAGCATGTGCCCGAAGATGGCCGAGGAGTCCACCATGAGGACTGGAAAACCACCACAACAGCAAGCATGTGCCCTTAGATGGCTGAGGAGTCCATCAGGAGGACTAAAAGACTACCACAACAAGTAGCCTATGCCCCGAGATGACTAAGGAGCCCACCATGAGAACATGAAAACTGCCACAACACCAAGCATGTGCCCCAAGATGGCTGATGAGCCCACCAATGAGGACTGGAAAACCACCACAACCTCAAACATGTGCCTGGAAATGGCTGAGTAGCCCTTCAGAAGAACTAAAACACCACTACAACATCAAGCATGTGGCAGACGATGGCCGAGGAGCCCACCATGAGGACTGGAAAATCACCACAACCTCAAGCATGTGCCATGAGATGGCTGAGGAGTCCACCATGAGGACTGAAAACCACCACAACATCAATGATGAGCCCTGATATGGCTGAAGAGCCCACCATGAGGACTGGAAAACCACCACAACATCAGTGATGAGCCCTGATATGGCTGAAGAGCCCACCATGAGAACAGGAAAATCACATCAAGCATGTGCACTGAGATGGCTGAGCAGCCCACCATGAGGACTGGAAAACCACCACAACATTAAGCATGTGCCTGAGATGGCTGAGCAGCTCTCCAGGAGAACTAAAAGACCACCACAACATCAAGCATGTGCCCTGAGATGGCTGAGAAGCCCACCATAAGGACTGGAAAACCACCACCACATCAAGTATGTGCCCCGAGATGGCTGAGGAGCCCACCATGAGGACTGGAAAACCACCACAACATCAAGCCTATGCCCCGAGATGGCTGAGGAGCTCACCATGAGAACAGGAAAACCACCACAACATCAAGCCTATGCCCCGAGATGGCTGAGCCACCATGAGGACTGGAAAACCACCACAACATCAAGAACATGCCCTCAAATGGCTGAGGAACGCACCATTAGGACTGCGAAACCACCCTGCACAAGATCTGGCATCCACAGCTCAGCTCTATTTAGTATGGACTATAGGAGCCACGGCCACTAGAATTCAGGTCCATCATAACACCTCTTCCATGAGGGACATGGTTTAAGAAATGGAGGGGTCCACACAATTCCATACATAATAGCACATGTCTAATCTGCTGGAGAGGACCACACCATCATCATCAACCCACAAGCTCTTACACATTACCACATCCACAAAAGGATCTGGTGATGGAGGGGACAAAACACCAAATCAAAGAGAGATCTAACCATCAACCGACTGTCTACCTGCTGGAAAAGTGCAGATCCCCCCACACCCTCACCCCATAAGAGTTCCAATGTGATTGATCAGAAGGAATGATCATATACATGTACAGTAGATCATCATGAACGGTCATACGCAAATATCACCGGAAAGGGTCATATACGTATAAATTACCAGGAGGGTCACCAAGAAGGACCATACAGTGCCAGGCAAAAGGGTAACAATGTTCTGCCCTTGTGACTTCCAGGCTCCATATCTCACCGTCCACTACATCTGTGACTGGAAACTCCCATCATGTTATAGACAATCCTCTTGGCTCATACATAACTGTGACCTGCAGCTATTTAACATCTGCTTACTTCTGCAGATTCTTATGTAACTGCATTGTTACTGTTTTGCTCCTGGTGGTCGGACAATCTTTTCTCTTTTTGTTACTACAGATTACAACCTGTCCTCACATTACCTAATAGCTCAGTGTGTTATTAGGTGGATTCCCAAGTGAAAGGTCACTGGTTCGAGCCGCCATGAAGATTTCCCAAGAGAAGAGAAACCGCGACCTCCAGCTCATCGATAGCGTCTCTGGGCCGAGGACATTGCCGAACTGCATCATGGGAGGCCCTGACAGCGGGAAGAACATGGAATGATGTCCGTCCAAAGCCAAGAGGTGACATCCAGGGGAAATTTCAGAGCCAACAAGTCACTCATCACAAGGTCCATCAGTTCTGACGCTAAGACACGACAGTGGAGGCGGCTCGTAGGCTTCGTATCAGATCACAGACGTCCGTGCAAGTAGCGGGCGCATTACACAGGTCTGGAATGATGGCCCGAAAAAAGGGGAAGAAGCCACAACCTCAATCTCCTCATAAGAAGCGTCGCAAAGAGACGAAAAATGGAAGAAACGGGAGCGAAGAGATTAAAGTCAATAGACCGGGCTCTGATGGGGGAATGGAAAGAATCAAGGGAGAAGGGAGAACGGAGCGAGAGATGAAAGTCAATAGACCGGGCTCTGATGGGGGGCATGGGAGGAACCAAGGGCGTAGGGGCGAACATAGAGAGAGATGACAGTCAATAGACCGGGCTCTGATGGGGGGAATGGGAAGAACCAAGGGAGAAGGGGCGAGAGATGAAAGTCAATAGACCGGGCTCTGATGGGGGGAATGGGAAAAACCAAGGGAGAAGGGATGAACGGAGAGATGCAAGTCACTAGACCGGGCTCTGATGGGGGGAATGGGAAAAACCAAGGGAGAAGGGGTGAAAGGAGCGAGAGATGGACATCCATAGACCAGGCTCTGAAGGGGGGAAAGGGAAGAACGAAGGGCAGAGGGGCAAAAGGAGCAAGAGATGGAAGTCAATAGACCGAGCTCTGATGGGGGGAATGGGAAGAACCAAGAGAGAAGGGGCGAACGGGTCGAGAGATTAAAGTCAATAGACCGGGCTCTGATGGGGGGAATGGGAAGAACCAAGGGAGAAGGGGGGAAACGGGGCGAGAGATGAAAGTCAATAGACCGGGCTCTGATGGGGGGAATGGGAAGAACCAAGGGAGAAGGAGCGAACGGGGCGAGAGATGAAAATCAATATACCGGGCTCTGATGGGGGGAATGGGAAGAACCAAGGGAGAAGGAGTGAACGGGGTGAGAGATGAAAGTCAATAGACCGGGCTCTGATGGGGGGAATGGGAAGAACCAAGGAGTAGGGGCGAGAGATGAAAGTCAATAGACCGGGCTCTGAGGGGGGAATGGGGAGAAACAAGGGAGAAGGGCGAACGGCGTGAGAGATGAAAGTCAAATAACCCAAAGGCTCTGATGGGGGAATGGGAAGACCCAAGGGAGAAGGGGCGACCGGAGTGAGAGATGGAAGTCAGTAGACCGGGCTCTGATGGGGGAATGGGAAGAACCGAGGGAGAAGGGGCGAACGGAGAGAGAGATGACAGTCAATAGACCGGCTCTGAAGGGGGCATGGGAAAAACCCGGGGGAAAAGGGGCGAACGGGGAGAGAGATGAAAATCAATAGACCGGGCTCTGATGGGGGGAATGGGAAGAACCAAGGGAGAAGGGGCAAATGGAGCGAGAGATGAAAGTCAATAGACCAGGCTTTGATGGAAGAATGGGAAGAACCAAGTGAGAAGGGACGAACGGAGCGAGAGATGAAAGACAATAGACCGGGCTCTGATGGAGGAAATGGGAAGAACCAAGGAGAAGGGGTGAACAGAGCGAGAGATGAAAGTCAATAGACCGGGCTCTGAGGGGGGGAATGGGAAGAACGGGTGAACGGAGCGAGAGATGAAAGTCAATAGACCGGGCTCTGATGGGGGGAATGGGAAGAACCAAGGGAGAAGGGGCGAACGGAGCGAGAGATGAAAGACAATAGACCGGGATCTGATGGGGGGAATGGGAAGAATCAAGGGAGAAGGGGCAAACGGGCGAGAGATTAAAGTCAATAGACCGGGCTCTGATGGGGGGAATGGGAAGAACCAAGGAGAAGGGGCGAACGGAGCGAGAGATGAAAGTCAATAGACCGGGCTCTGATGGGGGGAATGGGAAGAACCAAGGGAGAAGGGGTGAACGGAGCGAGAGATGAAAGTCAATAGACCGGGCTCTGATGGGGGAATGGGAAGAACCAAGGGAGAAGGAGCGAACGGGGCGAGAGATGAAAATCAATATACCGGGCTCTGATGGGGGGAATGGGAAGAACCAAGGGAGAAGGAGTGAACGGGGTGAGAGAAGAAAGACAATAGACCGCGCTCTGAGGGGGAATGGAAGAACCAGGAAAAGGGGGCGAGAGAAGAAAGTCAATAGACCGGGCTCTGATGGGGGGAATGGGAAGAACCAAGGGAGAAGGGGCGAACGGCGTGAGAGATGAAAGTCAATAGACCGGGCTCTGATGGGGGAATGGGAAGACCCAAGGGAGAAGGGGCGACCGGAGTGAGAGATGGAAGTCAGTAGACCGGGCTCTGATGGGGGGAATGGGAAGAACCGAGGGAGAAGGGGCGAACAGAGCGAGAGATGACAGTCAATAGACCGGGCTCTGATGGGGGGAATGGGAAGAACCGAGGGAGAAGGGGCGAACGGGGAGAGAGATGAAAATCAATAGACCGGGCTCTGATGGGGGGAATGGGAAGAACCAAGGGAGAAGGGGCAAATGGAGCGAGAGATGAAAGTCAAAGACCGGCCCTCTGATGGGGGAAGGGGAAGAACCAAGGGAGAAGGGGTGAACGGAGCGAGAGATGAAGTCAATAGACCGGGCTCTGATGGGGGAATGGGAAAAACCCAAAGGGGAAAAGGGATGCGAACGGGGCGAGAGATGAAAATCAATATACCGGGTTCTGATGGGGGGAATGGGAAGATCCAAGGGAGAAGGAGTGAACAGGGTGAGAGATGAAAGTCAATAGACCAGGCTGTGTTGGGAGGAATGGGAAGAACCAAGTGAGAAGGGACGAACGGAGCGAGAGATGAAAGTAAATAGCCCGGGGCTCTGATGGGGGATGGAAGAACCAAGGTGAAAGGGCGAACAGAGCGAGAGATGAAAGTCAATAGCCCGGGGCTCTGATGGAGGTTTGGGAAGAACCAAGGGAAAAGGGGGCAAACGGAGCAAGGGGATGAAAGTCAATAGCCCGGGCTCTGATGGGGGGAAAGGGGAAGAACCAAGGGGAAGGGGTGAACAAAGGGCGAGAAATGAAGTCAATAGCCCGGGGCCCTCTGATGGGGGGAATGGGAAGAACCAAGGGAGAAGGGGAGAACGGAGCGAGAGATGAAAGTCAATAGACTGGCTCTGATGGGGGGAATGGGAAGAACCAAGGGAGAAGGGGCGAACGGAGCGAGAGATGAAAGTCAATAGCCCGGGCTCTGATGGGGGGAATGGGAAGAACCAAGGGAAAAGGGGCGAACGGAGCGAGAGATGGAAGTCAATAGACCGGGCTCTGATGGAAGGAAGGAAAAACCCAAAAGGAGAAGGGTGAACGGAGGGGAGAGATGGAAGGCAATAAAACCGGGCCCTCTGATGGAAGAATGGGAAGAACCAAGGGAAAAGGGGTGAACGAAGCGAGAGATGGAAGTCAATAGACCGGGCTCTGATGGGGGGAATGGGATGAACCAAAGGGGAAGGGGTGAACGGGGCGAGAGTTGGAGGAACTGTCAGGGTCGGAGGAGGAGCCTGAGGATAGGGGGAGGGGTCACAGCCACAGATGGTGGAGACTTGACCAGGATGGATGTGACCTCAATGCTGAGCTCTATGTGAGGGTCCTACAAGATGAGATACTTCCTCCACTGGAGGACTATGGGGGTGAAGAGGACGACATAGTGTCCAGCAGGACAACGACCTGGAGCAGACGTCGAGGTTGGAGAAGGAAGGGGTCAATGACAATGAGGTGGAGTCGCTGGATCGGCCTCCACAGTCCCCAGACCTCAACCCAATCCAACACTTGTGGGGAGAGGGGAAGACAAAGCTGGGATTCACACCCAGGTCCAGTCTGCACCAACATCGGGGATGTGGAGAAGAGACCGGGGAGCAGATTTCGGGGGAGACCTGCTTGAATCTGATCCAGAGCCCAGAAGGATTCATGCAGAGCTGAAAGTCAAAGGGGGAGTCACCAAACACTAATACTAGGAGCAAAACAGTAACAATGCAGTTACAGGAAAGATTCTGCAGAACAGAGCAGATGCTAAATACTTGCAGGTCACATTTATGTATTAGAGAGCCAAGAGGATTGTCTATAAAATTATGGGAGTCTCCGGTCACAGCTGTAGTGGATGGTGAGATATGGAGCCTGGAAGTCACAAGGGCAGAACATTGTTACCATTTTGCTTGGAACTGTAGATCACCGGGAGGGTCATGCACCATCATTCAGGACGTCTTAGGCCCATGAATAAGGTGATTCCAGCGATTTGGGTTTTGTTGGCAGAAGAATAATCAGAATTCATCATGGGCCTAATGTCTCTCAGGCTTGGACCCTACACATTCCCACAGCAGTGCTCCACCATCTTCTCCCTCCAAAACCAAGATCCCGTCTGTTATGGCCACTGGACTCTATCATGTGAGAGTCATGGAGGAAAGCATTAACCGTGGGGGAACAAAGTTTCCCACTGTGTTCACCACTACAAGATCATCTGTGATACTTAGGGCGACATGTATGAAGCTCGCCACGTCGGGGCGCATGTTTTCGCCAGTTTTCCGGCAAAATTTGCGCCTGATTTATGTCGGGCCGAGGTGCGCTCATACATGCGGTGTAAAGTCCGCCGCGCCTCGCCAGTGTGTGGGGCGCAGTGCGGGGCTGCATCTAACATGTATTCTGATTTGAGACAGGCTGGAAATCAGCGAAAAATCATTAAAGATGTCCGTGCGGAGTATGAATCAAAAAATCGCCTTATTAGTTGTAAAATATTCTCTGAAAAAGAGCTCAAGCCTACTAAAAAAATACATAAATAAAATCACTTTCCAAAAATCTAGAACGGTGCTACATCAGGAATTAGGATATTGGAAATTGCCGGGAAATACAGTAATTCAAATTCTGTAAGCGCTTCTCATTGGTCGGCAGAAACCGGCCAATCAGAATAGGAGCGACAGTAAACCATTATATCCTATGGAGAACGATTGACCAATCACATGAAAAGGCAGACAGTTCAAAATACAGTAAAAAGACAGAAAAGAGCTGATTGGCTGAGCTAGCGGGGGCTTGGCTATCCCAGCCAATCAGAGCGCGAGCTACTTGTCTCATTGTAGTCAATGGAGAGATCGGCGCCATGAAATCTCGGCTCTCAGCGCCGTGCGGCATGAAGTATGATTAAAATAATATTGTTATTAGGTGTAAAATATTCTCTGAAAAAGAGCCGAACCCTTCTCTAAATATAAATCAGTTAAATCCCGAACAACGCGTTTGTCGCTGAGACCGGCGCTACATAGGGAATTGCAATAGAGAGAATCGCCGGGAAATTCAGTAATTCAAATTGTTTAAACTATTCTCATTGGTCGGCATAAACCAACCAATCAGAATAGGAGCGACAATGTCCCATTATATCCTATGGAGGAGAATTGACCAATCAGAATAGGAGCGACAATGTCCCATTATAACCTATGGAGAAGTATTGACCAATCAAATGCAAAGGCGGGACAGTTCAAAATACAGTAAAAAGGCAGAAACGAGCTGATTGGTTGAGCCCAGACGGCAGATATGAATCCACCAATCATATGTAGTGTGTCTATTTTGAATGGAGAAAGAGGGGCGCAATAGAAGGGCGCCCTAAAAGTTATTACTATCTATGAGAAATATTCTAGGACTGTGATTGGTTGGGGGGAAGAGGGGCTCGTCTAGCTTAGCCAATCAGCGGCTGAGCTACCTTCTCATAGATTTCTATGGGGAAAAGAAATGCAGAGCGAGCTCTGTGATTGGCTAAGTTAAAAGCGGCGCCGTTATTTGGACCAATGGGAGAGCGAGCGACGCTCCTATGGGTTTTCTAATGCAATCTGAAATAAAACTGTACATGGCCGAAATCAAATTATAAGACTACAGAGTTGTCCCTGATGTTGTATATAAACGAATGATAATATGGGGGTAACGAAAAAAAAATATTAAATCAATAAAATCATGTTTATTTCTTTATTTTCGTTAGCCAAGGATCAATAGTATGGGTGCAACGAAAATAAAGAAATAAACATGATTTTATTGTTTTAATTTTTTTTTTCGTTACCCCCATATTATCAGTCGTTTTACATACACATCGCTATAACTTCTGTAGTCTTATAATTTGATTTCGGCCATGTACAGTTTGATTTCAGATTGCATTAGAAAACCCATAGGAGCGTTGCTCGCTCTCCCATTGGTCCAAATAACCGCGCCTCTTTTAACTTAGCCAATCACAGAGCGCGCTCAGAATTTCTTTTCCCATAGAACTCTATGAGAAGGTCGCTCAGCCGCTGATTGGCTAAGCTGGATGAGCCCCTCTTCCCCCAACCAATCTCAGTCCGAAAATATTTCCCATATACAGTAATAACTTTTATGGCGCCCTTCTATCGCGCCCTTCTTGCTCCACTCAAAATAGACGCACTACATATGATTGGTGGATTCATATCTGCCGTCTGGGCTCAACCAATCAGCTCTTCTCTGCCTTTTTACTGTATTTTGAACTGTCCCGCCTTTGCATTTGATTGGTCCATACTTCTCCATAGCTTATAATGGTTTACTGTCGCACCTATTTTGATTGGCCGAGATAGCCAAGCCCCCGCTAGCTCAACCAATCAGCTCGTTTCTGCCTTTTTACTGTATTTTGAACTGTCCCGCCTTTGATTCTGATTGGTCAATAGTTCTCCATAGGTTTTAATGGTTCACTGTCGCTCCTATTCTGATTGGCTGGTTTATGCCGACCAATGAGAATAGCTTACAGAATTTGAATTACTGTATTTCCCGGCAATTTCCAATATCCTAATTCTTGATATTGCGCCGTTCTAGATTTTTGGAAAGTGATTTTATTTATGTATTTTTTATTTTTTAGGTTTCAGCTCTTTTCTGAGAATGTTTTCCGCCTTTATAAAGGCGATTTTTTATTCATACTCCGCACGGACATCTTTAATGATTTCTCGCTGTTCCAGCCTATCTCGCATCGGAATACATGTGAGGCGCAGTGCCGCACTGCGCCTAAGTCCCTGCACTGCGCCCATGTCCCCGCACTGCGCCCCCATACACTGGCGAGGAGAGAATGTTTTCCACCTTTATAAAGGCGATTTTTTCGGAATCATTCTCCTGCTGCACGGAGCGGAGCGCCCAGATTTCTGTCGCGATCTTCTATCTGCTTCCTCGCATGTTCCGTTCTCGCTTCACTTTGCCTCCGCCGGAGGATTTAGACCAAAATAAACCTGGTCTGCCTGTCGGAGCTGCCGAGCGCTGCAATGCTCCGCACTTTGCCGACTCACCATCGTACATGCCTCAGAGTATACGAGCGCGCCGCGTCCCGCTCCGGAACGCCTACCCCGTGCTCACACCGTGCCCACTGCCCGCCCCTTCATGCGGGGCGCAGCTGAAAGTGGCGAACGCTGCGCCTAACACGAGACCTGCGTCCGACAGCGGGATTCGGGCCGGGAGGCGCAGTATACGCCAAAAAATGGGCGAAAAGCCCGATCATACATGTCGCCCTCAGTGAGGAGCAAATGAAGAGAATGTGAGGCCCATCGTTTAGGCGCCATGCACAGCGTCCTCCACATGGGGCACTAGGAGGAGAACACACTGGGTGCACAATATTAGAATTGGTGGGGTCGTTGTCACCTGCGACACCTGGGACCCCTCAGTCCCACCTGCCACGTGACACCTCAGCAATCCCTCACGCATCACCCCCCAACACCTTGAAAACCTCAAATCATCATCCCCCACACCTGTGCAATGACACCTTCGCAATGTCACCTCCGGAACCTCATCATTGCCACCTGTGACACCTCAGCATCGCATCTATTGTGCACCCCACCCTTGTCCCTCCGACATTGTGAACTTCAGCACGTCCAGTGACCCCCTCAGCAGCAGCACTCCCACAACCTTGGCATCGTCACCTTTAAAACCCCGGGATCAAAAAAACCTTGGGGCCTCGATTCCCCCTTTTGACACTTGTGACATCTCCATCCCACCCGGCCCCCCCACCTTTTCATATTGATTAAGCTGTGAAAAAGGAAAAGGAGGGAAAATATGTGATGACCGGTGACTCCCCCCCACCCCTCATCTTTTAAATGAACCATTACGGCCCCAAACATCTGCCCAAACCAGAATCTTCAGCCCCGAGTCATCAGATGCAAAGTGTTCCCCCCTGCCTTTTTAAGTGTCGCTCTTTCCCAGCCCCTGCTCTTACCCTTCTACATCATCAGCACAAGAGACATGTTTCGGAGCTCGGGTCAGGGTAGGTATTTTTGTAGAGGTCAAAGAACAAAAGGGGTCCCCGGGTACCCCGTATTGTCTTGTATAGATAACCTGTATGTATCTAAGCCTCCCTCTGTAGAGTGTATCCCCGGGGGGAGGGCAGTGATGCATGTAATGTCTCCTATGTATCTAAGCCTCCCCCAGTACAGTGTATCCCCGGAGGGAGGTCAGTGATACATGTAACGTCTCTGTGTATCTAAGCCCCCCCCCATACTGTAACTCTCATGTATTAAAAAACCCCCCCCATACATGTATCCCCGGGGGGGGGCATGTGCATGTTTCCCCCTTTCCTTTTTTCTAAGCCTCCCCCAGTACGGGTAAAACCCCGGGGCGGGGGGCAATGATGCATGTAACCTCTCCTATGTATCTAAGCCTCCCCCAGTACAGTGTATCCCCGGGGGGAGGTCAGTGATACATGTAACCTCTCCATTATCTAAGCTTCCCTTAAGTGTATCCCCGGGGGGGTCAGTGATACATGTAACGTCTCCTATGTATTTAGTCCCCCCCCTACAGGTATCCCGGGGGGGGCGTGATGCATGTAATTTTTCCCATGTATCTAAGCCCCCCCAGTTTCGTGTTTTCCCCCGGGGGGTCAGTGAACTGAACTCTCGTGACTAAGCCTCCCCCGTACAGTGTATCCCCCGGGGGGAGGCGTGATAAAGTAACCCTTTTATTAAAGCCCCCCCCGAAAAATGTACTCCTATTTATCTAAGGGGCCCCCCCAAACGTGTATCCCCCGGGGGGGCCGTTTCTGTAAACTCTCTATTTCTAAACCTCCCCCTTTTCGGTTTTTATCCCCGGGGGGGGGCATGTGCATGTAATGTCTCCTATGTATCTAAGCCTCCCCCAGTACAGTGTATCGCCGGGGGGAGGGCAGTGATACATGTAACGTCTCCTATGTATCTAAGCCTCCCCCAGTACAGTGTATCCCCAGGGGGAGGGCAGTGATGCATGTAATGTCTCCTATGTATCTAAGCCTCCCCCCCGTAAGTGTACCCGGGGGGGGGGGCAGTGATCATTAAAGTCTCCCTTTTTAAGCCCCCCCCCCATCATGTTTAAGGGG
>JAODAL010036957.1:0-41007 GCA_025379985.1 Phyllomedusa bahiana
ATTAAAGGCAAAAAATCCCGTTTTTCCTAAATAACACGACTAAAGTAATTTAAACTTAGTTGCGTAAATTATAAAACTATATAAAAAATTCTAAAAACAATAAAAAATTCTATAATAAAAAATATTTAATAGTAAAAGCATAAAAAATTCTATAATCTAAAATTAATATTAATTTAAATAATCTAAAATTAACCAATACAGCTTCTACCATAAATCTTGTTCTCAGTCTGGTATTTATAGAGTTATCATAGTATTATCAGTGATTACAAACACACCAAAGCATAATTAAAAGTCATTAGAATAGCATGTCAGTGAATAGAAACTATGGTAGTGATCTTGTGCACCTGAAATCCCAGAGAGACCTGTCATGTGCTGGCTATTGCCATATGTAGAATAAGGGGTGACCCCCTGACTTACATTTTGATTAATGAAAATTAATGTACAATATAAAAGTAAAAAAAAAAATTGTAAAATCTTAATTAGAAAACATGTAAAAATAGCAAAAATCCTAATAAAATTTTATTAACACAATTAATCTTTCATTAGAAAATCAACTCAATGAATTGCAATAGTCTCTATAGAGAGGAAAAGTAACAGAATACAAATGTAACAATTCTTAACTATGATTGACAGAAATAGCTCCTTATCTCTTGCAACATTCTAATCACAACATTAAGATTGACACAGGAAGAGCATTGTGACGTAGCAGCAAGAGAAACATTTAAAAGTATGATTGACCTTTTTGAGCTTTTGTTCTTCTCTATGAAGATTAAAACAGTTCATTGAGTATTCTAACTGTTGAATTTTTATTGAAAAATTAATTGTGCTAATAAAATTTCATTCCGATTTTTATATTTTTCATTGTTTCTAATTAAAATCTTAAAAAATACTTTTCTTATACTTTTATATTGTATGTTAATTTTTGTTCACCAAAATTTAGATCAGTGAATCATCCTAAAATTCAACATACGGACAAATAACCTTTCACGACGAACACGTCAGGTTCTTTTCACTGGACACAGGTGGTGTCAAGCAGGATCACTGCAGTAGTTTCTATTCACTGACATGTTAAACTAATGGCTTTTATTTGTAGCCTGCTGTGATCTGTTTGTAATGTCTGATAATACTATGATAACTCCAAAAATACCCAATTGAGAATGGGATTTATGGTAGATGCTTTATTGGTTTAATTAATTCATATTACTTAACTTAATATTAATTTTATATAACATAAGTTTATATTTTTGGGATATTATATAATTTATTATTAATGTTTTATTATATAGTTTTATATTAATTTTATATTGTTTAATTGTATATATTTTAAAATGAGCACAAGTTAATTTTTATTATTTTAGTGGTATTATTGGGGTAATAATTTATTTTTTTGCACTAATGGCAAGTACAGTTTCTCGGACAACTTTCAGCTTTCAGCCACACCACTTTCAGTTTGGTCTGACGACATTTTCGCACCAAAATTTTGCTTGACACATTCATAAATGTATCTAATGGAACAAATCTGGAGTGACAAACTGCCACATTATTGGCGCATTAAAAAATGTTGTGTCTGGTGCAGAATGCACCAACTTTTGTCATACGACTGTTCATATGTCTATAGAACAAAGCTTTGAAAGGTTTTTTTGGGCTAAAAGAAGGCTAGAAAATTTGGGCAACCCCGTTAATACATATTACCTCTAGTGCTCTAATTCTTAAGGTACGTCAACACAGCTTGGTTTTCTGTCTGTTTTTCAGATGGTTTTCGGATTTGAAAACCATCTAAAAATAACAACTGTCAACTTTCCCCATAAACTTTTAAAATCCGCCCAGTAGTCTACACTGCATGTTTTTTTTTATTTTAACACTTCCGTTCCGAAAAACTCAGAACATGCACATTAGAGATGGGCGAATTGAATTCTCTTAACGAAGTGAGAATATCATTTAGAATCATCAGGAAAACATCGGTTTGAACGAAGTCGAATCTTGTGGTAACTTAGGTGAAACGAACGTGTGCTTTTGATTGATAAAATGTCTGCAGCCATTGCGCTACAATGGGGCAAAAGCACTCTGGGAGGAAGAAAGGGCATAGCCTGCATGACATGTGCAGAGGTAGAAGCCAATCAGAGACCGTGAGGATTGCTGTGACGTCACCTCTGCACTATATAAGCATCCGGAGCGCGACGCGGTAGCACATAACCGCCTCTCACTGCGAGTAGTGATCAGGGAAGGTCCTGCGTGGCCTGATAGCACTTACTGAAGAATTGGAGATTTTTATATAGTGATCTTCAGTGGGGTGTCTCAGCTTGTCTCAGAGACTGTTCTCCTTAAGTTCTATTTCTAATTTATTGGGTGTATGGTGATCTGAAATCCAGTGTGCTTCACTGCAGCCCTTGCATAATACAATTCAATATCCAATGGGATCTAAGCATTTCCTGGTTTATTCATTTAAAGAACCAGCGTTTTTTACAATAACAACTTACCACTTCATATTTTGCGCTTAAATTCTATTGCGCAATTTACATCCAGGGGCTTAAAAAAAGCGTTGTTTTGCTGTGTGTCTGACCCCCAAAAAACGTCTTTTTTCAAACTCCAAAAATATATACATTTTTCCTGTAGCCTAATTCAACAAGCAAAGGTTAATTACAACTGTAATCCCTTGTTGTGAATTTGCGTAAAAACACGGCAATTGTAAACACGCTACAAAGCCTACTAGTTTGTGCGGGCTCAAATCTTTGGCACATTTACATCCAGGGTTAATTAAGCGTGTTTTGCTGGTGAGTGACAAAAATAAACCGTCTTTAATTCAACCGCCAAAATATATACATTTTTTCCTGTAAGCCTAAATTCCCAAGCAAAGGTCTAATTACAACTGTATCTCATGTTGTGGTGGCTAGAAAACACGCAATTGTAAACAACGACTACAAAGCTACTAGTTTGTGCGGCTCAATTCTTGTGGCGCAATTTACATCCAGTAGGTTAATTAAGCGTTTGTTTTTGCTGGTGTGGCTTGACCCCAGGAAACCTCTTTTTCAACGCAAAATAAAGACATTTTTCCTGTAGCCTAATTCACAAGCAAAGGTTTAATTACAACTGTATCTCTTTTGTGTGTGCGATGAAAACACAGCAATTGTAAACACGCTACAAGCTACTAGTTTGTGTGGCTCAAATCTTTGGCGCAATTACATCCAGGGTTTAACTTAAGCGTTGTTTTGCTGGTGTGCTGACCCCAAGAAACCCGTCTTTTTCACGCCAAAATATATACAATTTTTCCTGTAGCCAATTCACAAGCAAAGGTTAATTACAACTGTACTCTTGTTGTGTGGCGTAGAAAACAAGCAATTGTAACACGCTACAAAGCTAACTAGTTTGTGCGGCTCAAATTTTGGACGCAATTTACATCCAGGGTGTTAATTAAAGCTTGTTTTGCTGTGTGTCTGACAAAAAAAAAACCGTCTTTTACAAACGCCAAAATAAAATATCATTTTTCCTGTAGCCTAAATCACAAAGCAAAGTTAATTACAACTGTATCACTTTTGTGTAGGCGTAGAAAACCCATTGAAACACTCTACAAAGCTACTAGTTTGTTCGGCTCAATTCTTTGGGCGTCAAATTAAACATTCCGGGTTAAATTAAGCGTTGTTTCTATGCTGTGTGTGCTGACCCAAAGAAACCGTCTTTTCAACGCCACAATATATACATTTTTTCCTGTAGCCTAAATTCACAAGCAAAGGTAAATTACAACTGTATCACTTTGTTGTGTGGAGTAAATAAAACACCGACGCAATTGTAACGACGCTACAAAGCTACTATATTGTGGCGGCTCATTTCTTTGACCATTTACATCCAGGGGTTTAATTAAGCGTGTGTTTTGCTGGTGTTGCTGACAACCCAAGAAACGTCTTTTTTCAACGGCCAAAATATATTACCATTTTTCCTGTAGATCCTAAATCGACCAAGCAAATGTTAAATTAACAACTGTTGATCTTCTCTTGTTGTGTGCCGTAGAAAACACCAGGCAATTGTACACACGCTACAAAGCTACTAAGTTTGTGCGTACTGCAATTCTTGGTGCATTTTACATCCAGAGGGTTAATTAAGCGTTGTATTGCTGGAGTGTCTGAACAAAAATAACCGTCTTTTTTCAACCGCCAAAATATATAAATTTTTCCCTGTAGCCTAATTCACAAGCAAAGAGTTAATTAACAACCTGTACCTCTTGTTGTGTGGCGTAGAAAATACGCAATTTGTAACACGCTATACAAAGCTGATTAGTTTTGTGAGCCGGCTCAATTCTTTGGCGTCAATTTACATCCAAGGGGTTAATTAATCGTTGTTTTCTGTGTGTGCATGACCCCAAAGAAACCGTCTTTTTTTCAACGCCAAAATATATACATTTTCCTTAGTCCTAATTCACAAGCAAAGGTTAAATATACAACTGTATCTCTTGTGTGTGGCATAAAAACACCAATGTAACCGCTACAAAGCCTACTAGTATGTCGGCTCAAATTCTTTGGCGCAATATTACAATCAGTAGGTTAATTAAGCGTTGTTTTAAACTGGTGTGCGACCCCAAGAAACCTTCTTTTTCAATGCCAAAATATATACATTTTTCCTGTTATCCTAATTCACCAAGCAAAGGTTAATTACAACTGTATCTCTTGTTGAGGTGTGGCGTAGAAAACACGCAATTGTATAACATCGCTAAAAAGCTACTAGTTTGTGCGACACAATTCTTTGGGCGCAATTTACAATCCAGGGTTTAATTAGAGATTTTTTTTGCTGTGTGGTGCTGACAAAAATAAACCTTCTATTTTTCAACCCAAAAATATACATTTTTCTTAGCCTAATTCAAGTCCGACAGGTTAATTAAGCCTGTTGTGCTTCTACATTAGTAAAACACACAGTTGTTTTTAAGTGGACACATACAAGTACATTTTGTCCTGGCCATTTGTGGAGACGCAATTATATCCAAGGTTACCCAAACTTGTTACTGGTATCAATTTGGAGTCAAAAACAGGGTGTATATTTATCCATATACAGATATACATCATCAAACAGTGTTTGTACATTTTAGAACAAACGTATGTCAGACAGAGAGGTTGCAGGCTCTGCACCTTTGAGTGGCAGTGGCACAACAATCCTGGAACAGGCCCAGGTCCATCAGACACAGCAAGGGGACGCCGCAGCGGTCCACTCGTTAGGCCCACAATGCCTGCTGTCATCTAGTCGGCCCGGTGTGTTGTTATCAGCAACCCAAGGTTCTTGATTGTTTATTACTATGTCATCCTCTTCCTCCCCGAAGAGTGACATCTGACGAAACCCCAGCCAAGATTCGGTGGGAACCTCAGACACAAACTTAGTTGGGCATGGCCCGGGAGCGATGGTCACGGCCCGTTACCTATCCTCAGCCCGCCTCTGTGCGTCTCCATCCGTTTCCCTCAGGCCAGAGATTCTACAAATGTGTCTGGCTCAGCCCCCTATATACCGATGGATGAACAATTTGAGGATAGCAGTCAGCAGACTCTTTGGCAAGCGAAGCAATGGGGCCAATATCCCTGCTATCTGCAGTAGGACGGCAAAGTATAGTATTTATGAGATGTGGCATGGTGAGTTCATGTTTGTGTATAGGATCCAGCCCCGGCACTACCAGACCGTGAATGAGGACAGCAGAGACGATGAAAAAAAATATATGAAGAAGTAGCGACCGCACATTGTGAGCCGGGTGAGGCAAGGCTTTCATCATCGACAGGAGAATAGGGCTCATCTTGCGCGTCAAGCAGCAGCCGCGCAGCCAGCAAAGTCTTGGTCCCCGTGTGGCCGTGAGTCAGAGAAAAGCAAGCAGTCCTGAGTCGGGAGACAAGCGGCCACGGTTAAAAAACACCGTTCTCAGGTCCAATAAAGTAGCGCGGCCCAGGGCTCAGCGAGCCCAGCGGCGGCAGTATCCACATCGGAGCGTTGAGCGGTAAAATCCATACTCGGCGCTGTGGCAGTTTTCTTTGCTAAGACAACCTGGAGGAGCCGAATAAGGGTAAAGTAGAATCAGTGGCAAGAAAGGGAAGACGTGGCCAGGGACTAATGTTGGCACCACGCCTGCGTCAACACATGCAGCGTCATCCATCCGTGGTGCCTGGGAGAAGACGTGGCTACAGAATAGTGGTGGTCCATCCTGCCGCCACAGCAACCCAGCAGCGCAGGCGCCCAGTGGCACGCATCGCAATTGCAAGCCAGTCAAGGCTCCACCCCCTCTGCAGAAGAGGAGCTGATTCTCTTTGACAACATCTCCCCAGGTCCAGATGCTACTGCTCCTCGCTACTCATAGGCCGCAAGCATTCATCAGAACGAGGCGATTGCAACAAGAGACAACAGATATGCGTCAACCATCCCTAAGGTGCATCAGCTGACCGTTGCTCCAGTCCCAAGTTGTTGTTATTGCAGTCCCTCCCTTTCCCAAATGGTGGACTCTGCATCCATTCAAAGAACTAATGGCTTGTGGCCGAGCCGAGATGCGGAGAGTTCCAAGCCTGTAAATTTCTTCTTCCGAAAAAGGCAGTGACCAGCACTTCATAAATAATTAGAACAGAAGGTGGGCCAGTAACTTGCGCTTATCGTGTTGTTTCCAAGTGTCTACGCAAGCGCGGACCGTCTGGAGCTTAAACTACGTCCAGGGCCCAGTACATGTCCTTTACACCAGCCCACTGGTTGAATGTTGCTTTCCCCCAGGCACACCAAACCAACTTTGACAGGAGACGCTGCTTTCTCCACCACGTGTGTCAAACTGCTGCATCTGCGCCAATGTTCGCTTCCTCCTCCTCCACCATCACCACCATCTCATCCTACACAGGTACTGCTCCATCATACCACATGTGTAGGTCACAGCGGTGTCACGCAGTTTCTACACCTGGCTTGCCTTTGGCGAACGAAGTCACCCAGGGGAGTGAACTGCTCCGCATCATGCAGCAAGAAATCATTTGTGTGGCTGTATCTCCGCGCCAAACTGTGCAACGGGAACCATGGTGCCGGACAATGGGAGGTAACATGGAGTTCCGGCGCTGCACCGAGGAGGGATGGACCAATGTCAAGGGGCGCACGTATGTTCAAATCGGTTTGAAAAGGTTCCTGAAAGTCTTACACGATCTTCACAGATTCTTGAAAATTGGCCCAGGAAACTGTGGCAATTGCACTTTATATACATTCCCTTACAAAGCCAGGAACACCCTCCTCGAGTTGCAGCGGCAGAACTGCCGCTCCCAACACACTCTGATATGCGCTATGTTTCCTACCCGCTTGTGAATTCCGCCATGCACATGTTGGACCGAGACTGTATTAAACAGATGAAAGGTCCATTAAACGTATGTTTTTGATGAATCCAGCAGACGAATTTACTATCCCCTGTGTAACTTTGATGTAAGCCAGTGGCAGCTCATAGCGTGACACCTGCCCGTTTGTTGGAGGCCATTCGAGGAGCGACAGTTATTTGTCAGAGTCCTTGGATACTTTTAACTGTCCAGGACTACGTGAGGAATAACGTCAATTCCACTGCTTCATGTCCTGGTACAGATGCTTGAAAAAACTACAGGGCAGGGACTGGAGACATGGCGACTACATCTCGTGGCCACATGAGCCGGTGGGCGAGACTGAAATGGAGGAGGAAGAGAGGAGTGATGATGTGACATTGAGCAGAAGCCATTGTCTGGTGAAATGAGTGGATTTTCTACCCAGGTGACAAGAAGGCGAAGCAGGAGCACTGAAGGAGGTGTGATGTGAGATGAGGTGAAGATGAGGCAGATCTGACCCTCCGAAGCAACCGAGGGCAATATACAGTGGATATGGAGGCAGGGGAGCCCCACAGAGTCACTTGTGCAGAGGGCCCTGCAGCAATCTTATTTGTCCTGGGCTAGTTACAGCCGAATAGTCAGCATCCCGGCAGAGGGATACTTCTGGTCTGCTCCACCCAATTTGAGACCTCCGCTCCGGTCCCAGGGAAGGTGGGGAGAGGCGGGGGGGGGGTGGGGTGGGGGGGGGGGGGGGGGTTTCCCAGCTATTTGAGAGGAGAGGACAGAACTCAAATACTATAGGGAAATCCTCCGTAATCCAACTTGGTGGTTCCGCTGCCTATGTGCGGCAAAATCGTCCTCCTCTGACCGGTCTGAGCGGGGGGTTTTCCTCAGCGCTCCACGTACTACTGCCAGCGGCAGCTGCTGGGGTGAAGGAGGGGGTGTTAGAGCAGGTACCAGCTCCATCAGTAGTCAATCTAAGTCTAGGAGTCACAGATGACGTCATCTTCCTTCACCCCCTAGTGAGAAGGCAGACACGCCAGCAGCAGCCTCCAGGACTTGTGTAGCAGTCCCCTGAAAACCAACAGGAAGGTGGCTATTACTTGGACAGCACTCTGCCGACCTCAGTTAAAGATCCGCTGGACTACGGGCAAGCCAAACTGGAGATGTGTGGACCGCAACTAGCCGCTTAGCATGTGGAGAAGCTTGTCCTGCCACGGCCAGTAGTGTGCTCAGAGCGTGTGTTACATGCGGCGGGGGAGCCACGTTAACCGCCCAAAGAGAACCCGCTTGTTCCACGGTAAAAGTTGAAGCGGCATGACCTTTGTCAAGATGAATCAGGCGTGGATCGCCAGGATTTCCACACACCAATGACTTAGGCCGTCAGTCTGGTTTCAAACTTCCTGCCCCCAGCCACTATTCAGCATGCCGCCACCGCCTGATGCCACACAATCTGCGCTGCCATTTTCTCTCCATCTGCCACCACCAGAATTCTTACCGTGACTGGTATGCCACCCACTCAACACTCTGTCAGTTGTACCACTCTATGTACCTCATGCAGTTGCTGTTGCTTGCTGTGACATCCACACTGTGTCCTTGTGCACACCTCTAGACCTCATGCTGTTGCTGCCCTGTCGACGTCACCTCAGATCTCTGTCATTGTGCCACCTCTGTGGCCTACACCTTTTTTTTGCCACCGTCCCACCGAATTTGTTCAATGGTGCCACGTCAAATACTGACCTCATGCTGCTGCTGTGGCTGCTGCCATGTCCTCGACACTGTGTCATTAGTGGCCACTGCCTGACCTCATGCTGCTGCCTGCCGTGACCCTCCGCTCTCATCATTGTGCCACTCTGGTGGCTTCCCTCCTGTTTTTGGCCACCTCCAGAATGATCATTGTGCCACTTCTGACCTCACTGGTGCTGCTGTGACTCCTCCGTGCCCTCCACACTGTGTCATTGTGCCACACCTGTGGCCTAATACTGTTTTGCCACCATCCAGAATGTCAGTTTCGTGCCACTGCCTGACCTCGTACTTGCTGCTGAGTTGTGACCTCTATCACGAGTGATTGTGGCACTCAGTGCCTAATACTGTTTTTTTGCCACCCTCCAGAAAGTAATGTTGCCACTTTCTGACCTCATGCTTCTGCTTGGTTGCAGCTGCCGTGTCTCCACATTGTGTCATTGAGACACTGCCTTAACTCATGCTTCTGCCGGCCCCGTGACCTCCGCTCTCAGTCATTGTGCCATTTCTGTGGCTTCACTTCCTGTTTTGCACACCTCCAGTAAAGTCATTAGTGCCAATGCCCGACCCTCATACAGCTGCTGTTGTGACCTCCACTCTCAGTCATTTTGCCACTCTGTGGCCTAGTCCTGTTTTTTGCACCTCCAGAATGTCATTGTGCCACTTGCCTAACCTCATGCTTCTGCCGCCGTGACCGTCCGCCTCTCAGTCATTTGTAGGGGTGTAGTGAGAGGGGTGGGGGGAGGGTGGGTGGTGGTTGTGGGGGGGCGGGGGGGGGGGTGGGGGGGGTCCCTGTTTTTGGGCCACCCGTCCAAATGTCATTTGTGCCACTGCCCGCCTCAACTGTCTGCTGTTGTGACCTCCACTCTCAGTCATTGTGCCACTCTGTGGCCTAGTCCCTGTATTTTGCCACCTCCAGAATGTCATTGTGCCACAGCCTAAACCTCATGCTTCTCCGCGTGACCTCCGCTCTCATGTCATTGTGCCATTCTTGGCTTCTCCTTTTTTTTCCAACCATCGGCCAGAATGTCATGTGCCACTGCGCCCGACCTCATACTGCTGCAGTTATAGTGACCATCCACTCTCAGTTCCATTTGTGCCTACTCAGGTGGCCTATCCTGTTTTTTGTGCCACCTCCAGAAATGTCATTGTGCAACACTGCCTAACCTCATGCTTCTTCCGCCCGTGACCTCCGCCTCATCCTGTGCCATTCTGTGTCTCCTCACTGTTTTGCAACACTTCCAGAATGTCATGTGCACTGCCTGAACCTCATAATGCTGCTGTTGTTGACCTCAGACACTGTGTGATTGGCACTGTGGCCTACTACAGTTTTGGCCCACCTCCAGAATGTCATTAGGGTTTTTGCCACTGTCTGACACTCATGCTGCTGGCTGTGGCGCTGCCGATGTCCCTCCACACTAGTGCTCCTGGTGCAACTTTTCTGACCTCATGCTGGCTGCTGTTGCTGCTGCCCCGTTCCTCCCACACTGTGTCATTGTGCCACTTTCCTGTACTCATGCTGCTGCAGTGGGTGCATGACTGTGTCCGTCCACACTGTGTCATTGTTCACTGCCTGACCTCATGATGCTGCCCGCCGTGACCGTCCGCTCCTCGTCATGTGCCATCTGTGGCTTTCCTCCTGTTTTTGCCACCCCTCCAGATGTCCATTGTGCCACAGGCCGACCTCATACTGCTGCGGTTGGTGACCCTCTACACATGTGTGATATGATTGCCAGCTCTGGGTGGGGGGCAAAACTGGTTTATGCCACCATCCAGAAGTGTCATTGTGCACTGTCCTGAACCTCATGCTGCTGCTGTGGCGCCTGCCGTGTCCTCCACACTTGTGTGTTCTTTGTTTGCCACTTTCTTGACTCGTCATGCTGCTGCTGTGCTTGCTGCCGTGTTTTCTCCACACTGTGTCATTGTGCCACTTTTTCTGACCTCATTCAGCTGCATTGCTGACTATGCCGTGTCTCCACACTGTGGTCATTGTGCACTGCCTGACCTCATGCCTGCCGGCGTGAGACCTCCGCTCTCAGTCGTGCCATTCTTTGGCTCCCTCCTGTTTTTGGCCACCCTCCAGAATGTCATTGTGCCCACTAGCCCGACCACAACTGCTGCTGTGGTGACCTCCACTCTCAGTCCATTGTGCCACTCCTGTGGCCTATCCCTTTTTGTATGCCACCCCATAATGAGTCATTGTGCCACTGCCTAACCTCATGCATCTGCCTTGACGCTCCGCTCTTTTCACCCCCCCCAGTTTCCCCCTCAAAATCACGTGCCATTTTGTGGCTATCCTCCTGTTTATGTCACCCTCCAGAAAGAATTGTCATGGTTTTTTTAGGGGGTGGGGCCACTGCTGACCTCATATAGCTGCTGTTTGTGACCTCTACACTGTGTGATTGTGCACTCTGTGGCCTAACAAAGTTTTGCCACCTCCAGCAATGTCATTGTGGCCACTGTCAGACCTCATGCTGCTGCTGTGGCTGCTGCCGGTTTCCTCCACACTGTGTCAATGTGCCACTTGCTGACTCATGCTGCTGCTGTTTGGCTGTGCCGTGTATCCTCCACGACACTGTGTCATTGTGCACACTTTCATGTCCTCATTCTGCTGCTGTGGGCTGCTGCTGTGTCCTCCACACTGGTCATTGTGCCACTTGTCCTGAAACCTCATGCTGCGCCGCCGTGACCTCCGCTCTCATTCAATTGTGCATTCTGGTGGCTTCCTTCCTGTTTATTGCCACCTCTCAGAAATGTCCATTTTGCCCACTGCCTGACCTCATATTAGAGCTGCCTGTTGGTACCTCTACATCGTGGTGAGTTGTTGCACGCCTGTGGCCTATACTGTTTTGCCACCCCAGAATGTCATTGTGACCAACTGTCTGACCCTCATGCTGCTGCTGTGGCGCTGCCGTGTCCCTCCACACTGTGTGCATTGTGGCCCTTACTGACTCTCATGCTGCTGCTGTTGGCTGCTGCCAGTGTCCTGCCACACGAGTGTCATTTGCCACTTTCTGTCTCATGCGCTGCTGTGGGTGCTGCTAGGGCTCGTCCACACTGTGTCATTGTGCCACACCTGACCCATGCTGCTGCCGCCGTGACCTCCGCTCTCATTCATTGTTCCATTCTGTGGCTTCCTCCTTTTTGCCCACCTCCAGAATGTCATTGTGCCACTGCTGACCTCAACTGCTGCTGTTTGTGACCTCTACACTGTGTGATGGCCTACTCTGTGGCCTAATACTGTTTTGCCAACCGCTCAGAATGTTATTGTGTCACTGTCTGGCCTCATGCTTGCTGCTGTGTGCTGCTGCCGTGGTCCCCTCCACACTGTGTCCATTGTTCCCACCGTTACTGTACGCTCATGCTGCTGCTTGTGCCTGCTGCCATATGGTTCCCCACACTGTGTCATTGTGCCACTATTCTGACTCAATTCTGCTGCATGTGGCTGCTGCCGGTGTCCTCACACACTGAGTCCATTTGTGCACTTGCCTGTACTCATGCAGCCTGCCAGCCTGTGACCCTCCGCTCTTTGGATCAATTGTTCCATTCTGTGGCTTCCCTCCTATGTTTTTTGCCACACTCCAAATGTCAATGTGCCACTACTGCCTGACTCATACTGCTGCCTGTGTGACCTCTACACTCTGTGTGATTGTGCCCACTCTGTGGCCTAAAACGGTTTTTGCCACCTCCAGAATGTCATTGGCGCCACTGTTCTGACCTCTGCAGCTCTGCTGTGGCTGCTGCCGTTTCCTCCACACAGTGTCATTTGTGCCACATTTTCTGAACCTCATGCTGCTGTGCTGCTGCCGTGTCCTCCACACGGTGTCATTGTCCACTTATCTGACCTCATGCAGCTGGCGTGTGTGCTGCTGCCGATGCCTCCACACTGAGTGTCATGTCCACTGGAGCCTTACCTCATGCAGCTGCCAACCGTGACCCTCCGCTCTCAGTCATTGTGCCGTCTGTGGCTTCCTCCTGTTTTGCCACCTCCAAATGTCATTGTCCACTGCCTGACCTCATGCTGCTTGCCGCCTGTGATGACCTCCGCTCTCAGTCATTGTGGCCATTCTTTGGCATCCTCCTGTTTTGCCACCTCCAGAATGTCATTGTGCCACTGCCTGACCTCATGCTGCTGTGGGTGCCGCCGTCACCTCCACACTCTGTCACTAATGTTGCCCCCTGCGCTCTCAGGTGGTTTTTGTCCAGCTTTCGCTGGCATGACTTTATCAGGCTACATTCCTGCTTAAATTTTTTTTTTGGTCAGTTTTGCCCTTTTAAAAGGGAGTTTGTCTAAATTACGAGCTTTCAGCCTGTCAGTGCCCCGGGTAAAGTTGAACTGAGGGGCGTGCTTCTTGGTCTGTCTGTTCTGCTCCCTCTCCCCCCCCTCAGCACACGGGCAGCTACGTAACTCTATACAGGGGGGGGGGGTTTGCTCTCAGAGTTCCCCCTGTTTTGTGTCTGCCTAGGTCTTTTTGCAGGAGAGGGCTGATCTATGAGTGTGAAGTGTGTGCTAATAGAGCAGGAGGGATGCAAGTGTTCCTATATCCCCTGCTTGCTAAAAGTCTCCACATCTCCAGCAAAAAACAAGGGCAGTGTTACTATACTCAGGATGTCTCAATAATACAGGAGAACATAAAGTATTCACATGCCCACTGATCTGTATAGTATTAGTATATTCACAGATCCAAAGACATATCATGATTATAGTAACAGACAGGGTCAATGCTGTCACATCTATATGTGTAGAGAGCAGGAGGAAGCAGGCACACACAGGGTTAATCCAGGACACAGACGCCAGAATCCTCCTCCCCCTCCTTCCACTACAGAAGCATTCTGTGAGGGAGGGGCTCTCTGCTCTGACCTGTCTTCAAAGGTGATGAGTTATTCAGACCTGACAGCCAGTAAGATAAGGATCAACAGGTCAGCTGCTATAGAGATTTGAGAAGCTGATGTAGTAATACTAACAGGGCTAGCTCAAAATCAGTAGGACATTTGTAATGAACATATATTGCAAAGCTGCTTGTTTTTTAAAGATCTTTAAATTAAAACCCAATCATTGTAGCGAGACAACCCCTTTAAGTGCCCAGGGAATTTTATAGTGAAGCGATTCTAAGAGCGACGGCAGTCATCTGCGTGTCATACTAAAACACAACATTGTATTTAAAACCAAAACCAAGCTCCCTCTGCATATTTAAGCATGGCACAACGTTCTACAGCACCCTGCAGGCTCTGTGCAGCCTGGAAATAGCTGCTTTTTAACGGATTCGTCCGAAGTAATTCGGACCGAATTTATTTTTGTCGGAAAATTCGGCGAAGTGACCGAATCTAATTTTTGAGAAATTTCGCCCATCTCTAATGCACATTCTTCCGCCAGGTTTTCGGGCAGTAAGTGTGCTATTCAATGAAAAAGGAGACGGGCGAATCCACAAACCATAGACAGAACCGTCCTCCAAAATTTAAGAAAAATGATAAAATACCAATTGGATTCTTCAATCAGTATCCAGATGGTATTTTTTCTATGATGTGTGGACATGCCCTTATTGGCTGGCCTACAGCACTAGATGTATGAAAATAGAAACTAAAAGACAGAAAGAGGTGGCACAATTGATGTGTAACATTTTCTAAGTGCAATATCTAGGCATAGGGGCATATTTTAACAATAACTCTAATTAAAAATAATATGTTTTGTATGATCTAAAAGTGGAATATGATATTATCTAGATAAATCAGAATTGTGTCTGAATTATCCTTGGCCTACAAGGCTCTCCATAACCTCTCTGCTCCATACATCTCTGCCTTAATCTCCAGATATCTACCCTCATGCAATCTCCGCTCTTCACATGACCTTCTTCTCTGCTCTCCTCTTGTCAGCTCCTCACATAACCGTCTCCAAGATTTCTCTCGTGCTTCCCCCATTTTCTGGAATTCACTGTCCCAACACATCAGACTCTCTTCCACTTTCACCAGCTTCAAAAGCAACCTGAAAACCCATCTCCTCAGGATCGCATATAACCTTTAGTAACCCCGCTGTCACTACACCCTCCACAAACATGTCTGCCCCTCATCTTCTGTCTCTTTCCCCCTTCTTTGTAGATTGTAAGCCTTAGCGGGCAAGGTCCTCTCTCTCTCTGTACCAGTTGTTAGTCACATATTGTCATTATTGTACTTGTTTGACTTATGTTATGTATGTAACCCTCTTGATTGTACAGCACCCTGGAATCAATAGCTCTCTAAAATAAATACTAAGGGCGACATGTATGATCGGACTTTACGCCCGATTTCAGGCGTATTCTGCGCCTCCCGGCCCGAATCCCCTTGTCAGACGCAGGGATGCGGTGTTAGGCGCAGCATTCGCCACTTTCAGCTGCGCCCCGCATGAAGGGGCGGGCAATGGGCGCGGTGTGGGCACGCTGTAGGAGTTCCGGGGCGGGACGCGGCGTGCTCGAAAACTCCGAGGCATGTACGATAGCGAGTCGGCAAAGCGAGGCGCAATGCAGCGCTCGGCAGCTCCGACAAGCAGACCTGGTTTATTTTGGTCTAAATCCTCCGGCAGAGGCGAAGTGAAGCAGGATCGGAACATGCGAGGAAACAGATCGAAGATCACGACAGTACTCTCGGCGTTCCGCTCCGTGCAGCAGGAGTATGATTCCGAAAAAATCGCCTTTATAAAGGCGGAAAACAGTGTCAGCAAAGAGCTGAACGTAACTAATAAACATAATTTTAAAAAAATATCACTTTCCAAAACTCTAGAACGCCGCAATATCAAGAAATATGATATTGTAAATTGCCGGGAAATACAGTAATTCAAATTTTGAAACCTTTTCTCATTGGTCGGCAGAAACCGGCCAATCAGAATAGGAGCGACAGTGAACCATTAAAACCTATGGGGAAGGATTGACCAATCAGAATCCACGGCGGGACAGTTCAAAATACAGTAAAAATGGTGAAAAAAGCTGATTGGCTGAGCTAGCGGGGGCTTGGCTAGCTCGGCCAATCAGAATAGGAGCGACACAGACCCATTATATCCTATGGAGAAGTTTAGACCAATCAGAATCCACGGCGGGATAGTTCAAAATACATTAAAAATGCTGAAAAGAGCTGTTTGGCTGAGCTAGCGGGGACTTGGCTAGCTCAGCCAATCAGAATAGGAGTGACAAAGACCCATTATATCCTATGGAGAAGTTTGGACCAATCAGAATAGGAGCGACAGTGGGCCATTCTAACCTATGAAGGAGTATTAACCAATCAGAAAGGGAGCGACAAAGTCCCATTATATCCTATGGAGAAGTTTGGACCAATCAAAATCAAAGGCGGGACAATTCAAAATACAGTAAAAAGACAGAAAAGAGCTGATTGGTTGAGCTAGCGGGGACTTGGCTATCTCGACCAATCAGAGCGCGAGCTAATTCTCCCATTGTAGTCTATGGAGACATCGGCGCAATGCAATCTCCGCTCTCAGCGCCGTGCGGCATGGAGTGTGAATAAAACAATCATTTTTAGTAAGTGTAAAACATTCTCAGATAAAGAGCTAAATCCTTCTATAAATATAAATCAATTAAATCCCGAACAACGCGTTTGTCGCCGAGACCGGCGCTACATAGGGAATTGCAATAGAGAGAATTGCCGGGAAATACAGTAATTCAAATTGTTTAAGCTATTCTCATTGGTCGGCATAAACCAGCCAATTAGAATAGGAGCGAAAATGTCCCATTATATCCTATGGAGGAGAATTGACCAATCAGAATAGGAGCGACAATGTCCCATTATATCCTATGGAGGAGAATTGACCAATCAGAATAGGAGCGACAATGTCCCATTATATCCTATGGAGAAAAATTGACCAATCATATTCAAAGGCGGGACAGTTCAAAATACAGTAAAAATGCAGAAACGAGCTGATTGGTTGAAGCGGCGGGGGCTCGTCCAGCTTAACCAATCAGAGCGCGAGCTACTTTCTCATAGAGTTCTATGGGGAAAAGAAATTCTGAGCGCGCTCTGTGATTGGCTAAGTTAAAAGAGGCGCCGTTATTTGGACCAATGGGAGAGCGAGCGACGCTCCTATGGGTTTTCTAATGCAATCTGAAATAAAACTGTACATGGGCGAAATCAAATTATAACACTACAGAGTTGTCCCAATGTGTATATCAAATGAATAATAATATGGGGGTTACGAAAAAAAATATTAAATCAATAAAATCATGTTTATTTCTTTATTTTCGTTAGCCAAGGATCAATAGTATGGGTGCAACGAAAATAAAGAAATTGCATTGCGCCGATGTCTCCATAGACTACAATGGGAGAAGTAGCTCGCGCTCTGATTGGCCGAGATAGCCAAGCCCCCGCGAGCTCAACCAATCAGCTCTTTTCTGTCTTTTTACTGTATTTTGAACTGTCCCGCCTTTGATTTTGATTGGTCCAAACTTCTCCATAGGATATAATGGGACTTTGTCGCTCCCTTTCTGATTGGTTAATACTCCTTCATAGGTTAGAATGGGCCACTGCCGCTCCTATTCCGATTGGTCCAAACTTCTCCATAGGATATAATGGGTCTTTGTCGCTCCTATTCTGATTGGCTGGCTTCTGCCGACCAATCAGAAGAGCTTAAACAATTTGAATTACTGTATTTCCCGGCAATTCTCTCTATTGCAATTCCCTATGTAGCGCCGGTCTCGGCGACAAACGCGTTGTTTGGGTTTTTAACTGCTTTATTTGTAAAGAAGGGTTCGGCTCTTTATCTGATAATGTTTTACATTTAATAAAAATAATTTTTTATTAATACTTCATGCCGCACGGCGCTGAGCGCCGAGATTTCAGAGCGCCCATCTCTCCATAGACTATAATGGGAGAAGTAGCTCGCGCTCTGATTGGCTGGGATAGCCAAGCCCCCGCTAGCTCAGCCAATCAGCTCTTTTCTGTCTTTTTACTGTATTTTGAACTGTCCCGCCTTTGATTTTGATTGGTCCAAACTCCTCCATAGGATATAATGGGTCTTTGTCGCTCCTATTCTGATTGGTCAATAGTTCTCCATAGGTTTTAATGGGTCTCTGTCGCTCCTATTCTGATTGGCCGAGCTAGCCAAGCCCCCGCTAGCTCAGCCAATCAGCTTTTTTCACCATTTTTACTGTATTTTGAACTGTCCCGCCGTGGATTCTGATTGGTCAATCCTTCCCCATAGGTTTTAATGGTTCACTGTCGCTCCTATTCTGATTGGCCGGTTTATGCCGACCAATGAGAATAGGTTTCCGAATTTGAATTACTGTATTTCCCGGCAATTTCCAATATCCTAATTCTTGAATTAGGATATTGGAAAGTGATTTTGTTTTATGTATTTTTTATTTTTGAGGTTTCAGCTCTTTTCTGAGAATGTGGAACGCATTTATAAAGGCGATTTTTGAGTCATACTCCGCCCCGACATGTGGAATGATTTCTCGCTGTTTTCCAGCCTGTCTCGCCCGGAACAGATTTTCGGCGCAGTCCCGCGCAGCGCCTAAGTCCCCGCACTGCACCCCACACACTGGCGAGGCGCAGGGAACTTTTCCCCGCATGTATGAGCGCGCTACCTCCGGCGGCGAATCTTTGGCGCAGCCCCGCACAGCGCCTCAGTCCCCGCACTGCGACTAACACACTGGTGAGGCGCGGCTGACTTTACATTGTATGTATGAGCGCGCCCCGGCCCCGACATAAATCAGGCGCAGATTCCGCCGGAAAACTGGCGAGATTCATACATGTCGCCCTAATAATACTACTCCTAATAATAATTATTATGTGTTTGAATGTTTGCCCCACAATTAAATAATTGTGGGGCAGACCTTCTAACCCTATATGACCGCCCAACATTTTTTTAAGGTGAGTGTTGCAGGTCCCTTGTCTGCTGTGATGTCTTTTGAATTTTCTGTTGAGGTATATGGGGATTTTTAACAGTCGGATTTTTGCGGGTTTTCTAAATTTCTGAATCATTTTTAAAAAAATCCAATTTTAAAAACAAGTCCATGGAAAAAAAGTTTTTTGGGGTTTAGGAGAACTTAGGGTTTTTTTGCCAGGAAGCCTGCTTTTAAGGTTTCCAGTTGTTCCTCCCTAACAGCCTCCTGTGTCATAGAGACACAAAGTATTATGTAATTGCAAACAGGAAAATGATAAAAATGTATATGTTTAAAAAATAATTACCCTTTAAAGGGTGAAAGGTAAAAAAAAATTTTATAAAAAATTTAATAAAGTTTAAAAAAATCTTATAAAAAAATTTAATTATTTTTTTAAAGGGGTTTTTAAATCGCTACAAAATCATGTCTCAGATTATGGGGGGAAAAATATGTCACGGATCCGCCGGGGTTCCCCTGACAGGGACCGCCAGGTGACGTCCCTTTCCCTGGTCTTTGCCCTGTCCTGTTGTTTCCCGGGGTCCCTGTGGGGCACTTTGTGCCTCCTGGGGCGCGGGCGGCAGCTTCCTCCCCTTTTAAAATGGGTTTAAAACTGGTTCTTTTCTAAACCCTTTTTGCCTGGGTCAGTAAACTGGTCCGGGTGAAATTTTTGTTTCATTGCTGTTTTTTGCAGTCTAAATGCTGAGTCCATCTCTGAGCCCTTCCAGTTTTTTGGGACCTTAACCCCTTTAGATGCGGGTCCGGTTCCTAAAAATCATCAGAGCTCCTGACCAAAATGTCTGTCTTTCTCCTGCTTCCTGTGTCTCTGTACCCTTTCCCGTGACCCCCGCCCTTTTATCTGCTGTCATTTTCCCTTTATGTTTTTCCTCCCCGGTTTCCCCATCCTGAAACCTGCTGTATCCGCTGTGTTCCCTTTTCCTGTTCCGCCGGGGCCCTGATTTTGGTGAAAACGTTGTATCCAGCTCCCCTATGTCCCTGTCTACCACCCCCCCTGTGTTCCTGTCCTGCACCTTGGCTGTCCCCGCGGGTTAAAAAACCCCCGGGGAGAAACCCTTTGGGGGTCCCTGCGATAAGTCCGTCCCGCTTTGGGCGGGCTCCGGGGGAAGCCCGGGGGCCCTTAGCCCTCCGGCCCCCTGGCGAAAGTTCTCAAAACCCTTTTTCGCCTGGGGTTAACCACAGGGGATCCACACACGGATTAAAGCGGTTGGCGTATCAAACTTATCTTTTTGTCGACTAAATCCTTACTCAGAAAAAAAATAAGTACTTTTGAAATTTGGGTTGCATTACCTCTGGTCATTGGTTTAGAAAGATATGACCCTTTCCCTGTAAATCGGTATTCGTTTCGGGCTGCGCTGGTCGGGACACAACCCCCCAGGCCAGACCCCGCCCCCAAACACCCCCCCCAACACGGGTTTTTGGCTGGCTAAACATTTCATGCCCCCTTTTGGGGAATATCCCTCAGACAGGAAACACACCGGCCCCCCATGCACTAGAATGGTGCAAAGTGAAGAATTACGTTGACTATGTATCGGGTCGATATCGATATGGGGAAAATTACCCAATAAGATTTTCCGTATTTCCGATAATGATTTACGCCGAGGCCCAAATTTAAAGTCAATGGGAGGGGAACAACCCCTTCTTTTCTTACACAAAAACCCCAGGGATGGAAAAGGGCTGGAATTAACATCCACAACTTCAAATGGATACTTGCAAACCATCTTGGGGAAAACACACTTATTTTTATAAAACCCAAAAAAAAAAAACTAAACACACCTTTTCACAACCCTGTCTTGCACCACAGCTGACCCAAAAACCCCTGAAATGCCCCCCAAAATTAAAAAGTTCCAGAAGGCAGTATTAAAATTTAACCATCATTTTATTTAAAAATGGAAATTGAATACCCCTGTCCTGGAATGCACATGACCCCCAAACCTAAATGACCCAAGATTAAAAAGTCCCGGGAAAAAAAAGGAGTCTTTAAACCACCATTTTAGTTAACGGGACATTAACTAATTGTCCTGTCCCGCAGAAATGCCCTTTTAAACCTTTTCTGCCCCACAGTTTTAAAAAAGGCGGGGAAAAGGGAAGGCCCTTTGAACCCCCTTTTTTATTTTGGAAACTGGGCTTTTTGGACTTTTACCGGGTTCCGGGGCCCGCCATTAGGGCCCAATAAACTACATGAGCCCCAGATTTAAAAATGCCGAAAAAAGGATTTCTTTTCAACCACCATTTTAGTTGAACGGGAATGGACTACCCCTTCCCCGGGGGCCACAGCAAGACCCCCAAAAACCGGGCCATCCCCCACAGATTAAAAAGTGCCGGAAAAAGGAGTTTTTTAAACCCCAAATTTTAGGGGAATTTGGACAATGACTATATCGCCCCTGTCCCCGCGGGAATACCATTAAACCTGTCTGACCCACAGATTAAAAAGTCCCGGAAAAAGGAGTTTTTCAACCAAAATTTTTGTTTCACTGGACATTAATTACCGGGCCCCTGAAACCACCATGCCCCCTTTAAACCCTGTTTGACCCACAGATCACAAGGGCACTATCTATTTTGAACGGGTTGACTGTCTTTTAAGTTATTTTTTGGTAATGACATTTGTTTACAAATTTTTTTTAAGGGAAAAAAAAGTTTTTATTTATAGTTTTCCCATTTAAATTATTTTTTTTTGCTTTTTTTCAAGGTTGTGAAACTTTAAAAAAACATCCCCTCCTTTGCAGTTTTTAAAAGGTTTTTTTTTACACGGAAAAAGGGGTTTAAATTTCCCGTCCCACCCCCCAAAAGAAAAAAAAAATGTCCTAATCCCCCCCCCAAAACACTTTTTTAAAGTTTAGAAAAAATTTGCCCCCCTGGCTTCCGATTTTTATTCGGGCCAATAAATTCAAGGGTTTCATTTTTTCCAAATCCTTTTTCAGTAAATTAGGGAAAACCCCCTTTGGAAAGATCAAAGTTTGGGCCCCCAATAGGACTACAGCCCCAAAATTTTTTTAAAGCCTAAAAATTGTTTTAATTTTTGTGCCCCAGCCCGGGGGGCCCTTTTTTGACACTACTTAACCTAAACAAAATTTCACCTTTTTCAAAATCTGAATTTTAGAAAAAATTTTGAAGCTTCCAAATTTTGCTCCAAACGGGAGAGCCTTTGCTGCCTTCACCCCACCCTTTTTAACACAGGCCCAGCTCCGGGCCCAGACTTACAGTGGGTGCGGTGAGAGCCCGGGGCTAGTTTTGCATCTATTAACACGGGAGGCCCAGCTGCCAGGGGCCGGGAGTTACAGTGGGGGGGGGTTTTGAGAGCCCAGCCCAAGGCTTCTGTCATCTATTAACACGCAGGTTCGGGCCCGGGGTCTGGTTACGGGGGGAGGGGGAAAAGGGGCCCAGGCTGGCGCCCGTCATCTTTTAAACAGGTAAAAATGCCCGATGACGCGGGCAACAAAAACAGTCGGGCTAAATCAAGTGGGGGGAAAGGGGGAAAATTGGGAGGTAAGACCTCAAGCCTTCCTCAGCCCCACGTCAAGCCCTTTGGGTAGCGCTTCCCCTCCGTATGGTGCGGCCCCAAATTGAGCTTCATTTGGGAAAAAATACTGGGGGATTAACGCTCCTTTTCCCCCCCCAAGGTCCCCTTTTCGGGCATTTTTTTTTCTCTTTTTTACTCAACGTGCTGGAGGAAATTGTCTCGGTTCTTTGTTCTCTTTTCCATCCCCTCCATACTCCATTCTCTGAAAAACCAAACTTTTGGGTAAGTTTCCTGTATTTCCCCTTGTAAAATTTTAAAGGGGAAAAATTTTTTTTTACCAGCTTTTTTTGTACATCAAGTTTTTTAGTAGTTTAATTCTAGAAAACACTTTTTTAAATAGGTTTTAAAATCCCCCATGTATTTGTTTCTCTTTTTTTATTTTTTTTAAATGGGTTGTCTCAATCGGGGGATTGTTTGGGCAAAGTTAAAATCTTGAAAAAAACAAGTCATTTTGCCAATGTTTTAAATTAAAAAGTGTCCTACCTTTTCCCTTTTTTCTGACAGCCCCCTCCCCCTTTGAGCCATTTCTTGACAATTGTAAGAAAAAATGCCCTGTTAAAAAACCCCCATTTTTTAAAAATAGGCCTGTGGGGTTTTGCGCTTTTTCACAGAAAAAAAATCCCCCCAAAAAATTCAAAACATGCCCATGGGGCCATTTTTTGAAAAATTGTGAAGAAAAAATGTTTTTTTTAAAAAGGGCAACTTTTTGTTTTTTTAAAAAGGGACCTGTAGTATAGTGCATTTTCACAGAAAAATGCCCCCAAAAATTCAAAGCATAACCCTTTACCCCATTTTGGGAAAAAATGGAAGAAGAATTTTTGTTAGAAAAACATGTTTTATAATGGACATTTTTAGTATGCTGCTTTGTCACAGCAAAATTTTCCCCCCAAAAAATTAAAAAAAAATGCCCCCGGGACCCACTTTTGACAATTGTGAGCACAAAAGGCCTGTTAGAAACAACTTTTTTAAGAATAGGCCCCCTGGGTTTGCTGAAATTTCAAAGCAGCATGCCCCCAAAAATTATAAAAATGACTTCCCCAGCCACGGGTTAAAAATTGGGGGGAAAAAATCCCAAACCTTAGAAGGAAACATTTTTTTTAAAAAGGGGACCATGTTTAAAGCTGTACTCCCCAGCAACATGCCCCCCAAAAAAAATTAAAAAATATGACTTTTCACCCACTTTTAAAAAAATTGTGATGGAAAATTTGCCACTTGGGAAGCCACATTTCTGTTAAAAAGGAAACCATAATTATAGCTGTATCTCACAGCAACAATCCAAAAACCATTGAAAAAGGAAAAAACCTTCTAAAGTTTAAAAGTGAAAAATTTGAATACGGTTTGTCATAAAAACCTTGCTGTCATTTTCATTCCTCACACAAAACCACAAAATAAAACAGTTGGGAACCGAAAATTTAAAAATTGAAAAGAAATATCTTTTAAAAAAAAAATTTTCAAAAAGGCCCAAATTTCTGTTTGAAGAGGAATGTGAAGTAGACCGCAACTAACGGTGCCCTCGGAAAATTGGGGCCCCAACCCAACATCAAGAAATCCATCCCTGATTCTTTTGGGATGAAAAGTCACAAACCACTTTAAACTTTTTGGAAACCCGGGATGCTTTGGGTCTTTAAATGAGCCCCTCCAGTTTGGCTGAAGGTCCGCTCAGTTATGACGCGGGGTTTGCGGGGGAAGGAAAAACACCCTTTATGGATGGTGGGCGAGCTGGGGCCCCATTCCCCATTTTGGACCCCAGAATTCTATTGGGCCCGGGAACACAAACAAAAACTTCGGTGTTGAGCACAGAAAGTCGTCCCACCATGATTTAAGCGGTCTCTGGGGGTTTTGGATGTGTCCCCTGCATTGCTTTGCGTTGGTAAAGGTGGTAAATAAAGATTGCCAGAGTCCCCATTAGGCCCCTCCCCACCTTCCTTTGGGCTGTTTCCCGCTACGGCTACTTGGCATTTCTATGCTGTCCCGTCCTTATTTGTTCCCCCGGCCCTTTGGGGAAACGTAAAGCAAAACCAACAGATGTCTCCATTTGATCAATCAGAAAGGCAAAAATTTCCCTTTCATTTTACTTCTATTTGGGGGGGGGGGGGGAAAGGGGAAATTGCGGGTTTTTTTTGTCCCCGGGGGGATCCAAAGGGGGGCCCCCCAGTAAACTGTTTGTTTTTTTTGATGGGCCTTAATGCGAGGATCATGTTGGAGGAAATGGAGCACCCAAGCATCATGTGAGAGATGGAGCCTTAAATTTCCCAAGCCTCGGGGTCGGGGGGCATAGCAAACGGATCTTCCTCATCTTCCTCCAACCTCAAATTTGCCCCAACCTTTTTTAAAGGGCGGGGGCCCGTCGGTAACGTGGGTTTGTTTGGGAATACCTCCCCCTCCTCCCCCTCCTCCCCCCGTTTCCCTTCCAACCAGTTTCAACACAGCCCGGGACTTGCCTCAAAATGTTTGACCCCTGAGAGCGATACGCCCCCTTTAAAAATAGCCCTGGGACTCCGAACCACGGGCTTAATAAAGGGGACCGATAAAAATTTCAAAAAACTTTTGGGCCCTTGGGGAAAATTTGAGGGAGAGAAAGGCTCTGTGTCCCCATCTGTGTCCGTCTCCTCCTCCTCGCTGGCGGGACCCCGTTGTTTCAGGTGTCCATCGATCGTCCAGAAAATAAAAAACACCCCAATGCTATTGACAAGGGAAATTTTCCGCACTGACCATTTTGGTGGTTTTAAAAATGGCAAGGATGGTTTGGGGAGGGGCTCTTTCACCTGCCTCCCCTCTCGGTGGCCAACACCCCCGGGGTCAGGCCCCTTTTGTCACTTCGAAATGCTTAATGGGATTGCGCTTTTTCCCGCCACAATCCCGGGGGAAGTTGGGGGGTGGGAAAATTTCCCGCGGTTGCCACGTCAACAATGAGACGGTTGATGGGGGGGCAGAGCTGACGCTGCAACGGGAGCCCGGCGGGACGAAACAAAGGGGGGCGAACGGGGGAATTTCAAACTCAAAACTTCGAAGGGCCCTTTCCCCAGCAGGCAGTCTAAACCCCGTAAAAACCCTTTAAAAAATTTTTGGAAGGAAAAAGGTTCATGACATGTGCCAGGGAAAGGGGTGTCTCCAGCCTACCGAACTTTTAAAGGGGGGCCAGCAGATTTGCCCGTTATCGCACACCACCTTTCCTGGGCCAAAAGGGTTTTTGCCCCCGCCCGCCTTCCCGGTTTTCATTGGGGGAGAGCCGTCCCCAGGGTTTCCCGACCTGTGTGTGGGGCGCGGTCCTCCAAGACAGATTAATTTCAACCCCAGCCTGGTTTCCCCTGGGCATACTTTATGCCACCAGAGGACCTTGGGGGGGAAAAAGGGCCCGCACCCTCCCTGCGGTTTTTTAAGAGCGGCGCCGAGCTGAAGCCCCCCGTCACCCCCAAAAACCCACCCAGCTCACCCAGTGAGCTTTTCACAGAATATAGCGGCCTTGGGCCCTGCTTACTAGTCCCCTGTGTTGGGGGTTTAGATGGACTTTTTTCGGGCCCCCCCCCCCAGATTTCGACAACCGCTTTAAATTTTAAAATGACACGTGGCTGGGCCCGGGGGGGGAAAGGGGCGGGGTTTTTTGGGAAAGAAATGGCCTTTCTCGGCATCTTGGGTTTGGGGGGGAGGCAAGGGGGCCTTTACGTGGGGGGGAAAAAAATTTTGTGTCCACCAGATGGAAAAGGGAACATTCCCAAGGGCCAAAAAACCTGGCAATGCCGACATTCAGGCCCTTTTTGGGTTTGGGGGGTTTGGGTTAAAGTGTTTTTTGCTCCCCAAAACCTTTAAGACAGAAGGCTGGCTTTCTAGAAATTTGGGCCCCTGTACGGGCGTTTCAGGGCGTCCCAAAATGGCGGGGGGAAAAAGGGGTAGGATGGGTTTTCCCGGTTTGGGGCCGGGGGGTTAAATCGGGGCTGGGGGTGGGGGCAAAAAAAACGAAGGCCCGATCCCTGATCATTTACTCAAGAGGGAAAATGGGCAGCTAAAGGGAAAGTTGGTGGTGGCGGAGGAGGGGGAACGGGGGCAAAAGGGTGTGGGGATTTTGGTTGGGAAACCCGGGGTCGGTCTGGGCCCTTTTTTTGGCCAAAATGGGTTTTCCTTCCAAAATTTTAATCAAAGCCCTTCGCTGCATGTGACTAGACATGTTGGGGGTGGATTTAAAAACCCAAGATTCTTTTTTACTTTACTTATGCGTTTACAGAAAGGTGGCAAAATGGGCCCTCCCTGGGGGAATCAGAGGCTTTTCAAAAGGGCCCAGGCCCTTAGGGGGTCCTGGACCTTTTTGACGGCGATTTTAAACGAAAGGGCAAGGGTTTTCCGCTGACCCTGGGTGGGGGAATCCCTAACAGGGACTTCGCGACCGCCTTTTTTCCCTTTTTGGGCGGGACCCGTACTGGGCAATACCCCATCGTCTTCCCCCCCGTCCCTTTATGAAGCGCGGCCCCAAGCAAATTTTTGTGAAAAACCCCCGTTTGGGTCCGCAATGTCATCATCCAAACCTCATCAAAAACAGGGGATTGGGGCGTCCTGAATTTGCATCCAGGAGCTTTCGGGCTACAAACAAGAGGGGCTGCAAGGCGTTTGGGCCCCCCCGCCCGGGATTTTTTTCCGATTGCCCCGGGTTCCTTTCCTCCTTGATGGCATCAGTAACTGGGGGGCAGAGCAGAGAAAAAAACAAAACCTCTTTGGCCCCTTGATCTATTAACAAAGCCTTCTGACCACAACCCCCGTTTTTTACAAAGGGTCTTCAAAATGGGGTAAACCCCCCGTTGGGGGTACACGAGTTGACATTTGGGCTGCCCTTTTCTTTAGTTGGAACGGAAAGCTGATGGGTCTGGTGACGGGCATTGTGGGGGCCCTGACGGGGGGGGGCGAGGGGGTTAAACTGCGGAAAGCAAAGGTTTGCATTAACCCCTTAAAAACAATTTGGGGGACGCTGTTCGTTATGAGATTAAAAAGGGCCCTGACCCGCGAGACAGAAACTGACGGGCCTGCAAAACCCACAATCAGCTGGCTTGCGTTTTGTCGCCAGCGCTTGGGAAAGGGGCACCTTTTCTCGCCTCTACCTCCATGGGCCTACCCCCCCCTTCCCCTTTGCTTTGCTTACCACCCGCATTTTTGCTCCCTGTTCAGAAAGATAAAAATTTAAAGGTTTTGGAAAAAATTTTGGAAAAGTCCCCTTTAAAAAAAAACCCGGGAAATCAAGCTATTTCAAATCCTCCCAAAACAAAACAAAAAAATTTCTGTAATTTAAATTTAAATGCAAGGTGGCTCTATCAACAAAACTGGCCCGTGCCCCAAAATGAAAAAAACGTTCTGAAATGATACGGGATAATTAAAAAAAATTTTTGGACCTAAAAAACACCTGGGTGACCCACAAAAATTTTGGGGTTTAAATTTAAAAAGCAAGGTGGCTCTATCAAAAAGTGACCAGTGCCAAAGTGGGAAAAAAAACGTATCTGAAATGAATACGGGAAAAAAAAAGGGATTTTTGGCACCCATCAATTAAAAACCCCTTTGGGGACTTCATAAATTTGGGGGGATTCAAAATTTTAAATGCAAGGGGGTCTATCAACAAACTGGACTGGGCAAAAGTAAAAAAAAGTATCCCAATGTATACCCGGGTTTAAAAAGGTATTTTTGGGACCAAACAAATTTCCCCCGTGGGGGGCTACAAAAATTTCTGGATTCCCAAATTTTTAAATCGGTAGCTCTAAACAACAAAGGTGGGGCCCGCCCCCCAAAGTGAAAAAAACACGATAATGAAATTTTTTACCGGGGTAATAAAAGGGATTTTTGCCACCTATCAACCTGTGGTGATACAAAATTGCTGGGTTTCAAAAATTTTAAATGCAAGGTGGGTCTATCAACAAATCTGGACTGGGGAAAAATTTAAAAAAAAACACCTATCTGAAATGTTTTTTGATAAAAAAATTTGGGGGGGAAATTCACCTAACCCAAAAAGACCTGCATTTTCTAGAAAAAATCTTATCCTAATTTTAAGTTTAAGGGGTGCCAATATCCAAATAATTTTTTCAACAGAAAAAAAATTAATAATAAACAAATTTCAAAGCAATGTCTACAAAGTCTGGGGGCACAATATCCAGTTTTTTTTTAAAGAGTTGTCTGTGTTTGCCCGCGGGGCCCCTCCCCCCTCACCCCCGTGACTTTAAAAGCGGAGATGCTCCTTTAAAATTCTCGCCTAACTCCCTAAAAAACTGCAAAACTCTGATCTAACTAAGTTCTAAGGATCCAGCTAAAATGCGCTGCTCTGTGAACAAATAGAATAATTTCGCTGGAAGCTGTTTTCACAGAGGCAGAGGGACGCCTACGCTTTTATATACTGAAAACCCTGATTAAAGAACAGGGAGGGCTGTTTTTATGTAAAAAAAGGTCAAAGTGCTTTTTCCAGCCAATCGCAACCATACACATCCCAGTCTTACATCGCCACCATCTCACCCTGCTCTATTCTGTAATCTTCTTTTATCTCTATCTACACCCTTTTCTCGGTCAGCTCATTTGCCTCACATTGGGTTTCATTACCCCTGTTTGTGATGATACCCAACTTTTAAAAACTTGGCCCAGATGTCACTTCTCTACTCTCCCGGAACCCTGACTGTTGTTTCCCCCATTTCCCCCTTCTTCTAAACACGTCCCCCTAAAACTAAATGTGGGGAAAACAGAAAATCAACAACTTTCCACCCCCAACCCCTACCCCCGCCCCCGATCTTCTATTACAGTTTTTACAGAAAATGGCTTTCCCTTACCACCTGTTGTGATTGTACCCAACTCTAAATCTCTGGCCCAAAATGTCACCCTTTTCTACTCCCCCCCCAACCCCCGACGTCTGTCCTCCAATTCCTCCTTCTTCTAAAACCCCGTCTCCTTAAAAAAATAAATGTGGGGGAAAACAAACTCATATCTTTCCACCCTCAACCTACCCCCCTTTCCTGATCTCTCCCATTTCATCAACGGGTCTACATTTCACCGGGGCCCCCCAAGGCCGCTGTCTTGGGGGAATCCCAGGGCCCCTTTTTTTATCTTTAAAAACCCCACATCCAAACCCTCAAACCCCTTTCCTGCCGGGCCCCCACCTGAAAAACATCTCTCTTATCCGGGTCATTCCCCCGGCCCATGGGCACTACAAAAATGTGGTCCTTTCCCTTGTCATCTCCCCCTAGACTACTGCAACATCCTTCTCAGTGGCCTCCCAGCTAGCACCCTCGCTCCCCTCCAATCCATCCTTAACTCTGCTGCCCGTCTTATCAGGGCCGGGACGACGGGTAGGCCAAGGTAGGCGACCGCCTAGGGTGCCTACCTCAGCCTATCCCTAAGGGGCGCAGTCCGGGACCCCGACCCTCGCCGGGCTCCAGGCCGCTGCCGGGGGCCGAAGCACCGGCGGCCCTCTGTGACCGCTTCTGCGGAGCAGAGAGCAAGCGCTCCCTGCTCCGCAACAGTGTCGGGGCCGCTCCCCCGGAGGATCGCTGGATCCTCAGGTGAGCTGCAGGGCCGACACAGCGGGGCCGCCGGGTCCTCATAGCGCTGAGGACCCGCCGCGGCCCTGTGCGCCTCAGCCGGCAGCGTCGCAATGACTGATGTCATCGCGACGCGCCTCTCCTCGGGCGAAAACAGCGCGTCACAGGCCGTGCGCCCGAGGAGCTGCCAGAGGAGCGCGGCTGAAGAGGACAGAAGAGGACGCGCTGCCCGGGGAAATTGGGTAAGTATTAATGTTTTTTGTTTTTAAGTGCCTGCCTTGGCCCCCATACCCTGCCTGGGGCCCCCCATATGCCTGCCTTTTGCCCCCATATCCCTGCCTGTGGCCCCCATACCCGGCCTGTGGCCCCTATATCCCCCCCTGCGGGCCCCTATAATGCCTGCCTGTGGCCCCCATAATGCCTGCCTGCGGCCCCCATAATGCCTGCCTGTGGCCCCCTATTTCCCGCCTGCGGCCCCCATATCCCTACCTGTGGCCCCCATACGCCTGCCTGTGGCCCCCTATATCCCGCTTGCGGCCCCTATAATGCCGCCTGCGGCCCCCATAATGCCTGCCTGCGGCCCCCAAAAAATGCCTGCCTGTGGCCCCCTATATCCTGCCTGCGGCCCCTATAATGCCTGCCTGCGGCCCCCTATATCCTGCCTGCGGCCCCCCTAAAGCCTGCCTGGGGCCCCCTATTTCCGGCCTGCGGCCCCCATAATGCCTGCCTGCGGCCCCCTATATCCTGCCTGCGCCCCCATAATGCCTGCCTGCGGCCCCCTATATCCTGCCTGCGGCCCCTATAATGCCTGCCTGCGGCCCCCCATAATGCCTGCCTGCGGCCCCCTGGATCCGGCCTGCGGCCCCCATAATGCCTCCCCTGCGGCCCCCTAACCTGCCTATGGCCCCCATAATGCCTGCCTGCGGCCCCCTATAATGCCTGCCTGCGCCCCCCTATACCCTTTGCCTGTGGCCCCCCTATAATGCCTGCCTGCGGCCCCTATAATGCCTGCCTGCGGCCCCCATAATGCCTGCCTGCGGCCACCTAAATCCTGCCTGCGGCCCCCATAATGCCTGCCTGCGCCCCCATAATGCCTGCTGCCGGCCCCCTATTAATGCCTCCTGTGGCCCCCAAATATCCGCCTGCGGCCCCCCTATAATGCCTGCCTGTGGCCCCCTAATCCTGCCCTGCGGCCCCCATAATGCCTGCCTGCGGCCCCCATAATGCCTGCCGCGGCCCCCATATACTGCCTGCGGCCCCTATAATGCCTGCCTGGGGCCCCCATAATGCCTGCCTGCGCTCCCTTTTATCCTCCCCTGGGGCCCCCATAATGCCTGCCTGCGGCCCCCATAATCCCTTTGCCCTGCGGCCCCTATAATGCGTGCCTGGGGCCCCCATAATGCCTTCCTGTGGCCCCCCTATATCCTGCCTCGCCCCCATAATGCCTGCCTGCGGCCCCTATAATGCCTGCCTGTGGCCCCCATAATGCCTGCCTGCGGCCCCCTATATCCTGCCTGCGGCCCCCATAATGCCTGCCTGCGGCCCCCATAATGCCTGCCTGGTGCCCCTATATGCCTGCCTGAGCCCCCATACGCCTGCCTGTGGTCCCCATAAGCCTGCCTGAGCCCCCATACGCCTGTCTGTGGTCCCCATACGCCTGCCTGAGCCCCCATATAGACGCTGCCCTGTGCCCCCATACGCCTGCCTGAGCCCCCGTACGGCTGCCTGTGGCCCCTATATGCCTGCCTGTGGCCCCCATATGCCTGCCTGTGGCCCCCATACGCCTGCCTGTGGCCCCCTATATCCTGCCTGTGGCCCCTATAATGCTTGCCTGTGGCCCCCTATATCCTGGCTGAGCCCCATAAGCCGCCTGCCTGTGTGCCCCCATAAGAAACCGCCTGCCGTGGCCCCATACGCCTGCCTGTGGCCCCTATATGCCTGCCTGTGGCCCCCATACCCTGCCGTGCCCCCATAACGCCTGCCTGGTGCCCCCATACGAAACGACTGCCTGTGGCCCCCATGCGCCTCCCCTGGGGCCCCCCATCAACGCCCCCGGGGCCCCCATAACGCCTGCCTGTGGCCCCTTAAACGCCCTGCCGGGCCCCCCCATACGCCTCCTGTAAGCCCCCATAACACGCCTGCCTGAACCCCTAGCTATATATTTGCCTGAGCCCCTAGCTATATACCTGCCTAGTGCCCCTATATTTATATACCTACCTGTCTAAGGGACAATATCTAAAAATACCTCCTGACTGAAGGGCATATCTATATACCTGTCTGACTAAGGGGACTTATAGACCTATAATTAAGGAGTTACGGAAATGTGAGGAATCTAAGATATTTGTGTCCAAATCCCAGGGACGATCTTGGCCGGGAGCAATCACATGAAGGTGTGAACCGGAAAGGAGAAGAAAAGGGAAGGTGAACGACCGATCAAAAAAAGACGTCTCCGGTGAGTCACTAAAATGTAACTGCAGTGTAATCACTATATTTCTGCAGAGCCTAAAATACAACTAGTAAACTACCACTATCTGGGCATTGTAATGGGTGGTATAAAGTAATCAGAGCCTGTGTACGACTGATAGTCACATGTGGGGGTTCGCTTCGGTCAGGTCGGCAGGATTATTGATCCTTAAGTAGTAATATTTTTAGTCTTTTGGTTTTGTAGGGGGGTTTTTAGTAACAATCATGCGTCTGGTAGATTTGCTCCATGTATCGTGGATTAATTAGTGACTGTTATTTAGGGGTATTACACTGTCCATACGGAGGGGAGCGATTTTGAAAATGCAAATTTGTCAGGGCTGATTTTCATTGTGCAGTGACTGCTGAGGAGATGGACGGGAGCTATGTGGAATGTGCAGAAAATTAGTGACAGGGCGTGGGGGAGGGGTGAAGGAATTAGTGGGGTGTGTGTGGGGGGTATTTTTTTGAGAGCGGGGGGGGGAGGGGGCGCCATTGGCTGTACTCGCCTAGGCACCAAATGCCTTGTCCCGGCCCTGCTCTATCCACCTCTCTCCTCGCTACTCCTCTGCCTCTCCCCTCTGCCAATCCCTTCACTGGGTTCCCATTGCCCAGCGAATTCATTTCAGGCTACTAACCATGACCTACAAGGCTCTCCATGACCTCTCCCCTCCATACATCTCTGCCCTACTTTCCAAATAGCTCCCCCCACGCACCCCCTCCCCCGCTCCTCACAGGACCTTCTCCTCTGCCTCCTCCCCTTATCACTCCTCACACAAACCGTCCCCCAAGACTTCTCCTGTGCTTCACCCACACTCTGGGAAATCACTGCCCCAACACATCAGAAATCTCCTCCACTTCACCAGCTTCAAAACAACCTGAAAACCCCTTTCTTTAGGCTTGCTTATAAACCTTCACTAAACTTGTCACTACTTCCCCCACAGACATGTCCTGCCCCTCACCTCCTGTCTCTTTCCCCCTCCTTGTAGATTGTAAAGCCCTCGCGGTAGGGTCCTCTCTCCTCTGTCGGCCAAATTTTCATTATCCCTTATCACTGTACTCGTTCGACTTATGTAATGTATGTAACCCCCTCAAATGTACAGCGCCCTGGAATCAATGGCGCTTTAAAATAAATAATAATAATAATAATCTGATTTGCTGGCCGCCAAAATTACAGGAAGCGCCGAAAATGGCGCAATATTAATAGATTATGCACAGATTTTAACCTAAATTATTGTGTGATCTAAAAAATCCGATCTACGTAAATACCGTGCCGATTTCAACTTTGTCGATAATAATCGCTCAAAACTATTGGCTGCCTCTGTGTTTTCTTTCCGATCTGAGCTGTTAAAATCGATAGTGAAACCAAGGGCTGCTGGCTGTTTAAACCCCCTCCCACTCTAGGGGGAATGATCTGGCCAATTACTGGCTGTTTAAGTCACAGATCCCCTTATCATATAACACAGTGCTACATCCTCTGTTCCCTCCATACACCACAGTCTTCTGCCTGATAACAGCGGGAGAAGAGGAGGGGGAGGGCAGTGTGCATTGCTCCATATGACCCAGTCTGCTAACTGCTAACCCAGTCTGGTAACAGAGGAGAACGGGGGGCAGTGTACACTCCTCACATGTCTCATCAGTTCAGGCTGACTGTATAACTGCATATAGCACAGCAAGGAGCTTGTGGAGTCAGCCCGAAGCTCTGCAGACACAGGAACAGCATGCAGGAGGCTGTATAGCTGTTCTCTGCAGACATCCTTCTGCTTCTATTGCCTCATCCAGAATGATGATGTCACAGGTCTTTAGTGAGGTGAGATACGCCTCCTGGGAGGAGAGACACGCCTGCGGTGAGGAGAGACTCGCCCCTGGATTTCAAATTCAATCTCAGAGAATTAGCTGAAGAGCACGAACAGTTCAAATGATAAAACTCCTTTAACATAAAATACGTTTTAGGCCGTGTTCACACGGCTTATTCAAGCCGTAATTGCGAGCGGATTTCGCTCGCAATTACGGCTTGAATAAGGGGCGCTGCCCGCCGGCCCCATAGCCTTGCATTATCCACGGCACGAATTGCGCCTGGATAATGTGCAGGTGACTTTCTCCCCGCCCGGCGGATTCGCCGAGCGGGGAGGAGCGACGGAATCCGCAGTACGGCTCCAATCCGCGGCCAAATAAGCCGTGTGAACGGCCCCTTACTGTGCAAACATAACTTTAAAGGCAAAAACTTCCACCTCAAATGCAATGACCCAAAAATGTATTTACCAGTATGACTAGTGTGTAAATGGTATAAAAAGAAGCAATGGCAAAAAACATTTTATTCTATACATACATACAACAAAAACATATTTAAATTTCTCAGTTACTTATATGTGATCCAAATTGGCCCAAAAAGTGTGATTTCATAAAAATATTTTTAATACAGTCACATCCCTTAAAAAGTTGAAAATTTAGCCGGACATTAAAGAGGATGTCTCATTACAGACATTCATGGCATATAGCTAGGATGGCATCACCGCTCAGCTTAACTCAGTACTCCTATTCATGTCTATAGGAGAGTCGAGACCATCTCTCTGTTCAGAACAGAGAGGTTCTGGGGCTCGTTAAAGAGATGGGTGTGGGTCCCATGGGTCCCAGCGATATGCCATCATTGTCTGTAATGAGACAACCCCTTTAAGGCCTTTTTTTAGATGTGGCCATTGAGAGGTTAAGAAACGCTTATTTACTTATTCTAGCTTTATCTAGCACTTAAAACAGGATAACAGTTTGTCCACCTGTCCTCCAAAACCGTTTTCAGATATAACTGCAAGATTTATTGAAAACCTGTAATAGATTTTAACAGTAAACAAGCAAGATATTTACTGCATGACGTTTCTAATTTAAGATAAATAAGAAGCTTGCTAATTTGTAACATGCATGAACCTTTTAACATTGATTCATTGTCCAATGGTGACACAAATCCCTTTGAAACACTAAGTCTAATCATTCTGAATGCTAACTAAATCTATGCCATTCAACATATAAAAAAAATCCATTAACTTTACATTCCATTAGTACTTTAATATATATAAAATAATCTGACATTTATAAAGTTATTAATAACTTTATAAATTATTTTTATTTGATAATACCTACTTGGGATGATGACTTCTTTCATTTAGGTTTAAAATAAAAAATCAAAAAAAAAATCAAAGGAACAACCCTAGGAACTGTAATGACAGCCTTGTTAAATAATATCTTAAATTTTAATTTAATTTTAGATGTGAGCATAAATTATACTTTTACTGTAGCACTGTGAAAGATTTCCTTTTCATCAGACTGCGATTATGGAGATTTATCAGTTGTAATTAAAAGAGAGCATAAAACATTAGTATAACCATTACAGAAGCTGTGACAACCGTATTTAGGTCTTATGGATATGAATACCAATTTCTCTTTAACAGAATGAAGCATATCCATCCTCTTGTAAAGATGTAATATATCCGCTATCTGTACTGCCTTAATTATTTGTAAGATAAAAACAACAAAGAGTAGTAGTAATCTAATTACTGAACAGGATACACTTTTCATTTAGCTACATGGTAATTGAACATCAAACTATCAGGAGAGAGCTGCAAACACCAAGGGTCTAATGCTTGTACAAAATATATTAACTTAATCAATATGCAAGATCTATTAATTCTTGATGAGGTTCTGACTACATATGAGCCATACTGTTCACTAATCAATACTTTCAACGGCTTAATTATTGAATATTTTAGTTAATTCATTTATTCCCCCATTAAATGACTTTTAAGGTATACAACGGAAGAGCTTGACAAATTGAAACAAGTTCACATAAGTTTTCTTAGATATTCCCTGAACATGGTGTGTAAAGAGAAATGTCAAAAGGTACAGATTTTATATTTGGACTTTGGGTTTTTACAATTATGTCTATCTTTTGGGAAGCTTTGAAACACTGAAAAATCCAATCTACACAAGTGGACAAAATTGTTGATACCCTTCTGTTGAAGAAAGAGAAACCCACAATGGTCATTGAAATAACTTAAAACTGTAAACAGTAAAAATAAGTGTAAATTTACTGAAAATCAGCTAATAAAAATCAGACATTGACTTTGAATTGGGGTTCAACTGAAAAATCTAAAAAAAAAATAAAAAGGAAACTGACAAAAATAATGGTATCGTGTTGTTCTTCTGTTGGACATGCCATTGCTGTTTTCATCTTCTTTTCTCGTTGGACTGTTATTACAGGCTTTAAATTTTATGTCTTTTAATGACTTATACTTGCTGAAATTAAAACTGACATAATTTATTTGGGACATTTCCCCGTTCCTATTTTGTCAGCTTCAGCTAAAACCTTTATTATATCGGTTTGCATACCTACTGCTTGAACGCCACCAAAGGTCCATATTATATACTTAATCCAATACATTTGGATGAAAGAAGGTTGCTATATACCCAGCGAACCAGTTGGATTTATGGAACCAGGCTGCTTGCTACCTATCTTTTGATGCAATCTATATGAGCTGTACCATCCTGTACAATCACAAAAGGTGAGCGGTTTTCATTACCCTCCCCATTACAGCTGTTTAACCTTACAGTGTTACGCGAGCTGCGCCTGTCCTCTATTTTCTCTTTTACAACACACTACATATTTATCTGATTTAAACCATGATATACTGGTTGATTACATTTTCCCTTAACTGATGTGAATATGAGGTAATATTTTTTTCAGCCATACACTGATTATATACCAGTGTGTCTTCATATCAGTCTGTGGTCACTTGCAATCTTCAGCCACATGCTATTGATTCCTTATCATGTAATCTATTGTGTCCAATATTCCTTTCTTGTGATAACATTAGGGGGACCCTATCTTCTTACTTACTAACAAACACAAGTTGTTTTTCATATGTGGCATCACTTAGATGTCCTGTGTATCTTTTTCATCTAACCCTTGAAACTATCTCACTTTTTTTAGGGGGGTCAAAACATGTTGGGATGGGACTATAAGGATTAGTTGAGTCACTTTGTCAGGTTAAGGTTCCTATCAGGGACACCTTTGTTGGGGTGACCACCCTGTACTTTCTATGCACGGAGTCGTGTTCTACCCAGTTTCACCTTATGTTTGACACTATTTGTATATTGTTTTTGATATGCTTTTTATTCTTGATGTGTTCTTTTTTGTTATTTGGAGTTTTAGTTTTCAACATGTAAGTACTGGTAATTAAAGACTTTTTCAAAATACATTTGTCTTTTTATTTTACCAGGAGATAAAAGACAAGAGATAAGAGAGATTGTATCTGTTTCTCTGGTTACATCTATAGCTCTGATATCTGATTAGACAAAGAACAGGGAGTGATGTCACTATGTAAGGAGCTCTCTCTCAGAGAAGACTCATTGGGTGACATGTATGAACAGGGCTGCACCAGTTTTCTGGTGTACTTTGAGCCAAAAGGAATGTATGAACAGGCGCACTCCAAACTTTGGCGCAATAAATGCCCTTGTAATGCGCCAAACACACTTTTTAATGCGTCAAAGATTAGGGGCGTTCTGGGGGCGTGCTGCATCACATTCGTAAGATTAGACACATTCATGATTCTTTGATGCCAAACCTAGATGCAGAACAGTTACAACAGCCAGACCAAGTTAAAGGTGGTCTGCCCGAGCCTGAGTTGTCGTATTGGCACTAGACTGCGCCTGTATGTATGACCTGCAGAAGAACAGGTTCATACATTCTGTAACATTCTACATTGCCTTAAAGCTATTTAGAACTGGCCTATCAGTGCCAAGATTCGTACATGTGACCAATTATCTCTAACAAGAATTTTTTTTTTTATAGCTCCATAGAACTCTATCACTTTGGTTTACTGAAATTAAATCTCCTCCACTTACCTTTGTAACAGTTACGGAGAAGCTAAATATGCTTATCACCGCTCTAGAACCACCCTCAGTCTGATAAAGGCAGAGTGAGTTTAAAACTGCCTTGTGAAAAAAAAAAGCACTAGTTTTACCATAGCTAAAAGGATGTTATCAAACACGAGACACCACTCAACCACTGTCCTGGTCCAGGCGTCCCGGGCTGCTCCAACGCGGAGCCCTCCCTTGTCCCGCACGTCGGGGTTCGGGGACCGCTCACCTCCCCCGTCCCCTCTTGGCATCCACTTACCCGGCACGCTCCCTGCTCACCTGTCTTCGGTCCCCCCGGCAACGTGGGCTATCCCGCCCCTAGGCCGCACGCCGGCAGTTTGAAATTTTAAAGGGCAGTGCGTCGGTAATTGGGGTCATTGCCGGCACCTGCTCCCTTTTAAGTCAGCCTCTTCCTGGCGGCCCTTCGCCGGATCCCTTGGTGATATCCATTGGCAAAAGCCTTCCTGTATTGTCTATTCTGCCTATCCATTACCTGAAACCTCCAGTCTACGTTACCACCACAACCTTGCCGCCATCCTGACCTTCTTCCTGTCTACGTTTACGACCAGAGCCGCCTGTCCTGCCTCCTCTGCCTTCCCCCGACTAAGATCCTGCCTGCCGATTCCGTACCTCGCCTAACCCTTGCTGCCGACCGCAGGCTAAGCCCCGCTAGTGGAAGTGACCTTGGTAGACCTCCCCGCCCGCAGCAAGACCATCCCGCTTGCGGCGGCTTCTGGTGAATACCTGGGACCTACATAGATTACACTTCCAGGTGTGGGCTTACCTTCATCTATCGCCTCCGGTGGTCAGTGGGATCCACTCCAACGTTACGGTAGGATCCGGCCATGGATCCCGCCAGGTGCCCTTGCCAAGCATTCGCCAACTATCACCACCCTGTTCGTGGTCAACGCAATCGCGCAACAGTATCGCGCAGCAAGCGCAGCAGCTCGTACGCAAAAAAACCCCCTCTCCTCCATGGTGCAGCAGCTTCATCACACCGTCCAGCACATGCAACCCTCGCCCATCTTCCAGTGGTTGTCTCCTGCCCATATGGTTCCTATGGCTCTGAGGGGTCCCAACTTCCGGCGGTCACTCCCACTAAGTTCGAACGACGGTGATCCGAAACTCTGGCAGGGTTTCATCACCCAAACTCTATGCATTGGAGTCTGAGCAGAATCAGTTCCTGTCCGAACGTGCTGAAAGTGTGCTTTCGTGGGTCAGGCCTCCCAACCCGGGAAGGCCCTGGCATGGGCTACACCTCTGTGGGATAGAACGATCCCAGTGACGGCGTCTTCAGTCCCGTCCTCAGTGGGGAGTTCCGCAATGTCTGCGAGGAACCAGCTCGTGCATCCTCTGCCTGAGACAGCCCTCCTAAACCTACGCCAGGGGGATCTGTTTGTGGGGGACTAGGGTGCATTCCGCACTTGGCCTCGAACTGTCATGGGAAAGGCCGCTCTGTGCCGCCACCTTCAAGAAAGGCTCTCAACCGGTTAAGGACTCTTGGCCCTAGAGACCTCCCCTTTCCCTTCAGTGACGATCCGGTTAGCACCCCATCAATACCTTATTTAACGGGAGGAGGACTTTGGCAAAGCGTCATCAGCCCAAACCCGCCGTTTTCCTGCCTGGGCCCCCCGGGGTTCCGAGGCCCCTCCCACGCCCCAAAAACCCACCGAGGAGCCCATGCAGATTGAGGGCCTCTCTCTGACAAGAGTTGGCCCCCCCCGGGGAAAGGAACTTGTGCCTCTACTGCAGCCCAGAGCATACCGGGGGGAAGTCCCCCGCCCCCAAGGCTGCGGGAAATTTCCGCACCTAGGATCTGTGGGGGGAGGCATTCCAGGGGCAAAACCCCCCTCTCCACCCGTTTACCCCCGGGGGTCGTCTCAGAGACTGGGACCTCGTTTCCAGGTTCCGGTTTCGGATTGGCTCGGCCCGGGAACTTCATCCACCATCTTTGTGAAGCAGACGGTTCCGGGGTTTCGCTTGGGAAAAAAAAACCCCTTGTCATCTCATCCTCAGCGGGGGCTGCAGCACACCATCCGTTTGTTCACCAAGCCCCTTTTTCCCCCACGTCGGGGCCCCTTTAAGGAAGAAATCCCTTTTATTGTGCCCTCGTCCTCTCCGGTCCCTTCTCGACTCCCTGGCTGCGGCTCCAATCTCCTATCCTGGACTGGACTTTTGGGGGTGATTTGGGTCCCAATTTTCGGGGGTTGTTTTGGGGGACTCGCCCCGGGGCTTTCCTGCTCTCGCCGAAAAACCCCTTTAGGAGCCTTGCCCGGCTCCCCCAATATTGGAAACGCCCATGTGTTCTCCGAGAGACAAGCCAGAGTCTTCCTCCGCATGTCATACGATTCCCATCACTTATTGGGGTACCATCCTCCCCGGGGCCCGGGCTACCCATGTCGTTCCTGAACCCAAGCCATGTCCGAGTACATCCCGGAGAATCTCAGGAAAGGGTTCATCCCCGGAATCCCCCGTTTCCGCGGTGCGGGGTTCTTTTTTTTAAAGAAAAGGACGGTACCTTTGGCCCTGCATAAACTACTGGGGTTGAACAAGATCACGGGGAAAAACCTTACCCATTGCCGTTGATACAGAACTTTTGCCCACTGCAGGGGGCAAGATTTTCTCCAAGTTGATTTGGGGAGGGGGGCCCACAAATTGGTCCGAAAACCGCAAGGGGGATGAAAGGGGAAAAGGGGCCTTTTAACACCAGGGATGGGGACTTTGAGTACCCGGTGATGCCC